>CATIWF010118363.1:0-36599 GCA_949630135.1 Balakata baccata
TTTTTTTCTTTTTTGGCAAAAGTCATTAGTTGCACTAAGCATTATATTAGGAATACCTAACATATATGTTTGTATTCACATTTTGTTTGTTAAACATTAATTGCAATATTATTCCATCATTAGTGAAGCCCCTATATAATGATTAAAGTGTTTCATGAGAATATTTGATTTAACATAAACAAAATTATTCAGTGCATTATATGAAAAATATTGCCATAAAGTCATGCTATAATTTTTATTTTTTAACAGTATCATTATTCTTAATAAAATAATGAGTCAAATATTGCCTTATCAATAAACCAAGTATACACATTGTTAGTTAGCCTCTATTTGACATTTGAAAAATTTTGAAAATTACTTTTGAAATAAATAAATAAATCAGTTAATTAAATAAAAAAAATTATAAACCTATTTCTTTTTTACCGTAATTCCAAACACCCATTAACATCAACTTCAAAATGCTACTTTTTTTCCTTTTTCTTTTTTTTAAAAATTTTTTTTTTAGCCTAGTTCAAAGTCCTGCCATTAATTTAACTATTTTTCTTATTAATTTGGCACATGCTTATGTTAAAAAACCTTTTCTTTTTTTTCCCCTATTAAAAGAGAGAGGCATCAAATTAAACTATACATTGACCACACTATTTCATTTACATTTCTTATAGAAAATATATTTATTATTATATTAGGTAGAATGTTCATTTTCTATTTTTTTTCTTGAAGTGATCAATGATTGGAAATATGAAAGGACTGATTTAGAATAATATATTATTGTTGATTTCCAAACTAAAGAATAAATTAGTATTTTGTTTCATAATAAAATGAAAAAGTGATGAATGTGCATGAATGAAGGTATACATGCCACACAAGGATAACTCTGAAGTTGATGACTAGTCCTTGTCAAATTGGTTTGGCAAGGAGACAAACCTGATAGGTCTGCTTTGTTATCTTTATATCACTGACCCATTGCCCCAACCAAAGGGCCAACATTTTTCACACACCACATAATTCCCTTCTTACATATCTTCAACTTCAATTCCTCTCTATATAAATGCCTTGAAATCCCAGGAGCCTTTCAAGCCACACTCTCCTATTTCCACTGCTACTTCCTCACTACCCCTAAATCAGAGTCCAATACTAAGCTTCATTTATGGCTGCAAGTGCATTCTCAATGAGGAGCATGAAGGTGAGATCATGGCAGCGATGTTCAAAGCAAATTAGAGAACAAAGAACGAGGCTTTACATCATATGGAGATGTGCAGTTATGCTTCTGTGTTGGCATGATTAGTTCTCTGCTTATGGTCAAGAGCTTCAGGTCTGGCGATGGAGGCTTTTGGGGTTCAATCATAAAGTTACTAACTTTACAGGAATGGAAATATAGTTGCTGACAATGAAGGGTGGATTTGCTGTATAGTTAATAATGAAGCTCAGGCACTTTGTTTCTCACAGAAATGTAGAGGAAAGCTCAGAAATTTTGCATTTTTAATGGCACGAATGTCATGTTTTTGTTTGAAATAGATGTAAATTGTAATATAGATGAAAAAGAGAGAGGACTTTTTCACTTTGTGCACAACTCTCCCTGTCCCAACTCTTTCTGAGGTTTCTTTTTAATTAATCATAATTATCTTGAAGTAATTTCTAGCTGTTGACCATATTTAGTTAGATGCTCATCTTTTTAGGAATTCTGAAATATAAGCTATGGCTTTTTCCAAGAAGGCAATGTCAATTTCCTTCATTGATAGAGATGCCCATTAGCGAGAAGGTTGAAGATGGAAGCTGGAACTTAGTTCATTCTATTTGAGCCTGTCAAAATAAATTAGCAGTGTTGCCACTTGATTTTGGGCATATCTATAGCATGTGGCCAGATCTTACCGCTCATAAGTTCGAATTTCTGCACTCGTATTCGTCACTGTCATTAAATTTTAGGATTAGCATCTATTTTGCCTCAAGAAAGAGTTGGAACACCGCGGAGCAAGTAGCCTGTTTGTCGAGTCTTTTGTCTCATAGCACAACAGGTCAATGGCTCAAGATTTCAATCATCTCAAAATGAGCAATGTCAAGGAACTTCCCATTTTTTCTTACTTTCCAACACTCACTTCCTGATTAGCTAATAAGAAAAAAAAAATTAAAAAATTCATCTCATCACCAACCAATCAAAATGCGAATATTAAAAAATGGAAAATATCTCTATCATTCCTCGTACCAGAATTCATTTGATTTTCATGTACAACAGGAATAGATGAAGTCTGAGATGCGGGATAGGTTGTAACTTTTTCTTTAATTTATTTTTTTAAATCTAATTAAGGGAGGGCATGGGTGAAGTCAATAAGCAACATAAAATCAAGTTAGTTGCCTTGCCTCAAGGCTACAGGGTATTATCAACCACATACCAAAATTCACTATTAGTCATTATAAATCATATGGTGACAAAATATTTATCCAATTAATTAATATTTTTTGCAAAAATACAGAAAAGCAAAGAGTAAGAAAATACTCAGTATGCAAAAATAGTAGAGGGCAGACAGCGATTTCATAATATAGAAACAAAATTTAGCTAATCTTTCAAGAAGCAAGATTATTTAAAACAGTTGCATATTTAAAGCTCGAACTTGAAATTTACGATTCAATTCATCCACACTTTCTTAAATTAAATTAACTTCAATTAAACAATAAGATCTCTATCTGTGCATGCCGTAACTTAAAATGTCAATGATAGGCTATTTTTAAGATCACTTTGTACATTACCCAGTTCCAAACTGTTGCTAGTAGCAACAAAATAACCAGGCCGAGAACATATAACATGTCAATTTAGTTCCCAGATGAATTTATTTAATTAGTCATTCACATATCAAATCGAAAAAGAGCTATAGGCAATCTAAGTAGAACCTGCAAATTCAACCAATAGTAATACCTATAGAACGCTGAATCAAAATCTCCTGTGAAACCAGTTCGAATCATATTCAGAAGTTATTGCGTCTTTATTCACCATTTACAGACCTCAGCTTTACATTTGTGCATCATTCGAAGAATTCCCAGTCGTCCTCTTCAAAATTTTTCCTCTCATCATTTTCTTCAGAAACTATACTCTTCTTCTGCTGTCTGCTATTAGGCGACTGACCATCAATGGAGGATGCAGGGCTTCTCTCTTTATTAGGGCTCATAAACGTCTCCCTTGGCTCAAGAACCAGATCAGATGCCATGCTTCTAAGAGATGAGCCTGAAGAGGCTAAAATGCAACTAGTTTGGCTTGACGAAATAGATTTGCTCAATGGAACCCGTTCATCAAATTTCTCTTTCAGCAGTCTCACATCATGACAAATAACAGAAATTTCTCCCCTGCAAAAAAAATTGGAACAAAGAAGCCCAAGATTGTTCCCTCAGCTTATATATTGCAGATCTAACATTGAAATGAATTGCAAAATTCAGCAAAAATTTAACAGCAGCATGGTTCAACGCTACAAGTAAGAAAACATGCAGGAAGATTTAAAAAAAAAAAAACATACGGTACAATTAATCAAATAACAAATGTAGATCAAGATTACAGGTAGAGTATGTAGGTGGCATCTACTCAGATGGGGATTAGAATACATAAGCAAGTGAAACAATCAGCCAAAACTGCAAGGATTTTGCTTTTATTGCTTGCCTCTATTATTAGTGATTAGTGAAGGATCAATCAAGCTAAACAATAAGAATTAGTAGTTACAGTTGTTGCTATCCAAACAACCAAAAGAGATAAGACAATCATAAATGTAAAAGTTAAGAGAAGACTTACTGTAGTGTATCAACAACACGCCCACGGTCCATGAGAAACTCCCGTAACTGCATTAAAGCAAAACAAATGATTAATTGGCATTCTTTAACCTAGTTAAAACCTTATAATATAAATTATTACATTGTAGCAACAAGATGCTACCTTGGAATTCTCCTCTGCCGCCTGCAGTAGAATCTTGGACTCCTGCACCACCTTCTCCATTATGGATTCTTGCTCAGCAAGAGCATTTCGTGCAGATTCTTCCTTTTCCAGCTTCTGCTTCTCAGCAGTTTTCTTTAGTTCCTCTGCAGCAGCTAGTCGAGCTTCAAGGGTTTGATGCATCTGTACAAAAATTGCATTTAATAAACAAATGATAATAATCCTTGCATCGCATCACAATAGGAATAGCATATGAAATCACATAAATAATAAATAAAAACAGTGTAGCAAAAGCAGTCTTTTAGATGTCCAATTTTTTCATCTAACATTTAATTGAAGACACTCATTTCATTTTCCATACCAGTTCCTGGAATTTCAAGAATTATCTCCAACTCCTTAACCATTTCAGTGTCCAATCTTCTGTTGTTAATGTGGTATTCACAATACGTACCAAAAAGGCCTCTCAAGAATAAGATCAAATGCAGAAGATTTTATCTAAATAAATAAAATTATTTCAAAGTTTGTGCATGATCTTGTATGCACAGAAGAGAGTGAGAAAGGACAAACCAAGGATCAACAATGGTGGAATAATTTAGGAGAAAAGGGAAAAAAAAGGGAAAAGAAAAGAAAAGCAAAGCCAGGATAATGTTTAGATGCAGTCTCAGACTAAGTGCAGGGAGAAAAATATCCAAATAGCCTACGCAATTAGATTGGTATCAAGCTCTGTATGCGGAACTATAGGTTAATAATACAAAAGTTCTTTCCTAATCACAAAGTTAACATAGATAGAAATAACTACAATATTCATCTAATGTGTTTTGTTTATCCTAAGTTTGTTAAACCTAGACCAGACCAGCCAATCAGACAGGGAAACCTGAAAACTAGACCACTAATCAGTCTTGGTCCAGGTTTAAACCTCTTTTGAGGAGAAACTCACCAAACCCAGTCAACCAGCTGAGCTACTAGGCAAACTGGTCAACTTGGGCACAATTCAGCCAGGTTTGATGGGTTGGTTGGCTACATCAAACAACTAAAATTTTTCAGCAACTTTAACATCTAAATTCCATTGAATCGAGCAAGTCATCACCATTCGACAATAAAATTCTTACAAAAGTTTATTGTTGCTAATTTATTTTAAAATTTCCACAACCGTTATAAGTTCAACATAAAGTTAATCTTTCTCATTTAACCTCAGTTCAACCCCAGTTGAAGGTTAAACCTGTGACCCTTTACCTTCACCAGTTTGAAGGCTGGTGTGGGCTTAAACTCGTATATAGACAAAACATAAGGCAGATAATAATGTTTCTCATATCCATCAACACATATTAAAAAAGAACTTCATAACTAGAATCAGAATTAACCACAAATGATATCCCAAATAGAAATGATCAAGACACAAATGTAACAGCTGAAGAACAGTTCATGAGTGAAAAAGAGTAACAAAGTAAATTACAATTTATTGAGAGCACAAGAAATTTGATCAGGAGGAATACCTCATTAAGAATTGCAAGAGCATTATCTCTTTCATCCGACAAGTTAAGAAGGCGAGCCTGCAGCTCCCTCACTTCTGTGGCTAAAATTGACCGTTCACCATATACTTCCCCTGCATGCTGCAAATGCAAAAAATGCTCAAGTTTTATGATCATCTCTCATGGAATTACAAGACTAAGCATCTGTAGTAATGTAATAACACATGTACTACCATGTCATTTGCCTCTTTTGCATGTGCCAGCATCTGTTTAAGTTCATCCACCTTGGCTAGTGTCTCCATACCTGCTTTAGCAGCTTCTTCTTTGGCTTGTTCAGCAATTTTTTCTTGAAGTTCAACTTCTCTCATCGTATTCATGATAGACTCCACCTCTAAAAACAAAGTTTTCTGCATCATTAATCAACAATGGATGTTACTCGCCATTGATTAGGAATAAAATTCAAGAAAGAAATGCATCTCCTGTTTCAGGCCTCACAGCATTGTATGGAAGAAAAGTATCACTAGGTAAGAAACACAGCAAACATATTTGTCTTGCTATATTACAAATCAAGGCATGCATAAAATTACTTCAGAACCAGTATGAATGACCTTGTGGTTTTTAGCAGCCTCAACAATGCCTTCAAGAATATCAATTTTGATGTCTTCACTGAACTTCGAGTTCTTACAACTGTCAATGGGAGTGCCTGAAAACTCTGATTGAACATCACCTTCAGCAGTATTTGGTGTCTCTTCAACCACAGAATTTTCTACTTCAATATGAACACCGTCTGAACATATCTCAGTTTGAAGGCTTACTCCTCTAAGAAACTTGTCAAGTTCATCAGATGATGAACCATCGAATTCTTTCCTCTCTCTAAGATGGTTAGTCAAGCTGCCATCAAAACTGCCCCTTTCCGGTTCCAAACTAGTTGATATGATTAAGGAAGTATGCTCATCCTCAACTCCAATGTTAATGTCTTGGCATTCAGCATTAGTAGTTGCACATAGTTGACTGGGGTCAGTAAATTCTTTAGAGGACGAAGCACTTGATAAGACTTGGGAAGTCCTACTGGTTCCAGACGGGGAACTGTCTTCTTGATATTGAGGCCTTACCAACAATATTAATTCCTCACTTTCAATATTTCCTTGCAAATGATTAGAATCAACAGTTGTTTCAGATGCTAACGTGGAGGTTGAATTCAGTGCCTTTTCTTGATGAGTTAAATCAGAACTATGGGCAGCTTTTGTAGTTTTACAGGCATCTTCATTGGCTATTGATCTTGATTCTGCAGAAGTGCCAATAGTTTCTCCCAAATATATTGACTCGCACTGTAATGGTTCAAAATGTTCAACTGCACACATGTTACAAAACAACGAAATTAATATATAGAGCCCAGGAAGCAATTAAAATGCATGTCATAACATTCCAGTCTGATAGAGAATTGCTAGGGCTTTAGGAACATTCTAGAACTGGGGCAACTTAGGGATGATGGTCTGTTAGGTCTTTCTAATCATTGGATTTCTGTTATAAATAGGAGTAGGAAGCAAGGGAGAGGGGTGTGGAATATTTTGGGTATTTTTTGGGTCTTCAAACATTGTTTGGAGAAGAAGAGTTGCTCCCCGTGCTCTGTGTGTTTGCACAGAGATTATCTTCTTCTTTCATTTGCATTCCCTTTCCTTGTTATTGTTCTTCAGTGTTAAGATTGTAGTGAAGTGGTTATTGAAGAAACTTATACAGAGATTGTAATTTTGTTATTCATTCTTGTGCTTGGTTGAAGTTTATTTCTCTGTTGGTTTATCACTTTCCTTTCAAACTGACCAACAGCATGAAAAGAAGGTATAACAGCAAAACTGTGAACTTAACTTGAATCATGTAAGCAGCATATCATTTCAAAAGGTTTTAGAAAGTCTTTGATATTACCTATTCCACTTGAAATACCGCTGGGTTTGCAGCCCCCATGGAGAGGGCTATCAACCACAGACTTCTGTGAAAGATAAGGAAGAACCTCTGAAATAACAATTTCAGCAGCTGAATCAGCATTTTTGGGGTGCTGAATAGCAACAGCCTTTAGAATGCGTGCGTCGACCTATGCACAGTGAGAGATGGCTTAGCGCAACAATAACTATAAAAAACAGAGATTAAACATGAAATGATGAAAACACTCTAATCATTTATTCCATTCACTTAGTGTGGAAGCTACATATTCAAATTTAACCAGAAGGGTTAATCATCAAATAAGTCAAAAACTGTTTTCCCCAATGTGTGATTACAGCCATTAATTATCAACTCTATAATCACTTGTAAATCAACTAAGAAAATAAAAATTCAGCACACATTTAAAACGATATGGTAGCTATTTTAACCAAAGTCCATCTTCTTGTTGATTTCCCTTTTTTTTTTTCTGTCATAGCCATACATCAGAAGCCGAGCTTTTAGCTAACTTCAGTGGACTTTTATAGCCTGGTAGCGATGGCAGTAGAAATTTCATACATAAACTACTTATTATAATTGGTAATTTTAAAAGTACAAACTACCACTACAAATTGGATATACTTTTGGACTCTTCCTTTTGTAAATAATAATAATAATATTATTATTATTATTATTATTAAAGTTATGTTTTGTGAAGTTGGTTCATGAGAGAATACAATTATCTTACCTTATTAAATAAGTTGTCCAGATTAAAAGAAAATTCACATGCTATTAGCATGAAGCCGTGGAGAAAGTATGAATATACAAGTATATGAGATCACCTTATACATTACAGTGTCAACGTTAAGTCCATATTAAAAATTACTTATCCCTATCAATTGATATCTTGAAGAATATTCATTCCTACGCCAATAACATGCACACGAGCAGGTAATCTTTAATTAAGCATACACACAGTGAATAAGGTAAAAGGAATACCTGAGGAAACAATTCCATCAAGCTTCGATAAACTCCCTTGAAACCCATATTTAATAATAGCTATGATCTGAAAGACAAAAAAAAAAAAAAAAAAGCAACAGACAATTCAATTTAGCATATCGAGTTAGGCAATTTCAGTCTTCTCAACAACAAAACTAAGCTTTACGATTAGCCAGTTGAGTACATTAAACCATAAAATAACTTTTAGTTCCAAAATTCCACTCAAAACAAATAATGAAGGAAACGAAAATGTAAAAATTAAAAATAAAAATTAGAAGAGAATGGAACCCTAATTTCCAATCTGTAGTTTACCTGAAAAACAAAGAGAAGCACTGACCTAGCGCCGGCGAGAGAGCGGAGAAATGGAATTCTGTTGAGAGTTGGTTTATAGGGAAAATAAGTCGGCGGATGGGAATTAAGAATAGGATACGAAGAGACCGGACCTGAGCTAAGAAAGCGGACTAAATAGTAATAATGAGGATCAATGAGGGTATTTTAGTCTGTGAAAAAATAGTAGATTTTGTTTTTTGTCAAATAGGCAATCAGATTTTAAAATATAATTCATACAATTAAATATCTTAAATTTTAAATTAGTGCAGTTAAGTTTTTTAATTATTTTTCCCGTATGCTTCTTTCATCATTTTCTGTTAAATTAATTATGCAAATAGAAAAATAATTAGGAAAATTTATTGCACCAAATTAAAATTTAAAAAATTTAATTATACTAAATTAAATTAGATATAAATTCTTATGATATAATTGAGAAATTAACTTGCACATTCATGTGCATTGGATGTTGGGACCTGCATGGTGCAGGTTTCATTTCATCCGTATTATTGGGAGGCTGATCCTTTTTCTCTTTTTTTTCTTTTTTTAATATTTTATCGTTTTGTCCAGTCGTTTCATTCCGTTGCTTCTATGAATTTCCATTATTATCCCCGAGATGTGAAGTGTACATCTATTGCTCTCTCCATTCTAAATCGTCTCTTTAAAAAAAAAATATATATATATATATATCGTTTAAAAATTTTACGTAAGATAGAGTTTAGTTTTTTTAGGTTACTGTAGAGAAGTTAATAATAGATAAATCATTCTTACTGTCACTCTACATTTACATTTTCAATTCATATAACTCTTCATTCGATTCTTTCGAAATCTTTAGATCATTTTTCTTATTCGAGAAGTTTTTTCCTTTATCCACTCTCTTCCCAAGAGTAATTAGGACACATTCAGTCTCGTTTTCGTGTCCCAATTGAAAATTTTCTTTTTTTGATTATTCTCAAAGGAGAAAATTATTCTTTTTACAAAACATATTAAGAATAAGAGATTTTTCTCGATCAGTTCCTTTCCCCCCTCATTTTTCGAGAATCAGAAAGATTTTTTTTAAGTTTGTATTTGGGCTCTTCCAATTTATTTTTTTATTATTATTTTCTTTTTTCCTATCTTTCCTTTTTTTATTCCGTCATTCCCCATAGGTTTGATCCTATAGAATCTTACTCATTTTCTCATTGAGCGAAAGGTATAAATAAATTAGATTGATTTTTTTTTTATCAAAAGTACTATGTGAAATCATCGATTTTCCTCTTTCGCTATCCCTATCCTATAAATACAACGTTTGAATCAATAGAGAACATTTTCTTCTATATCTATATGAATTGATATTATTACATTCCAATTCCTTCCTCCAAGGAAAATTCCGAATAGGAATCCAAATTGACAGGTTGGTATGAGCTTATCTCTGTGGCTATGCACTCTTTGAATAGAAATCCATTTTATGAAAGATCCTAGCTTTGTGCTTTGGTGGGTCTCTGAGATCTTTTCGATGACTTATGTTGTGTTAAAGGGATATCTATATGATCCGATCAATTGCATAAAGCACGCAATAGCAACGGAACCCGGAAAAGTATACAGAAAAGATAGTTCTTTTCTATTCTATTTTCTATTCTATTAGTATTCGATTATTATTAGTAACAATCCAAGCTCAGTGAGTCATTTCTTCCCTGATGAAGTATCGGCACCAATCCTAGATTTTGTCTTTATGGACCGAGGAGAAAGAAGCTCAACAAGAAGAGAATTGTACCATGAGAGAAGCAAGTAGGTCAATCTCTTTCAAATATACAACATGGATTCTGACAATATAGTTGGACTCTCATGTCGATATGAATGAATCATCATTTCCAAGGAGGTAAATCTTTGCTTGCTAGGCAAGAGGATAGCAAGTTACAAATTTTGTCTCGGTAGAATATACATGTATTTTCTTTCTATTACTATAAAATTCATAAATGAAATAGTTAATAAATGAAATAGTTAATGGTGGTTTAATAAATGAAATAGTTAATGGTGGGGTTATCATTATCCTTTTTGTAGTGACGCATCTTATATGTGTTCATAAGAAAAGAAATTTGTTTATTTTTCGGGGTCTCAAAGGAGTGTGGAAACATATAAGAACTCTTGAATGAAAATGAAAAAAAGATGGAACTCCAGTTCTTTCAAAAATGGTAAGATCTTTGGCGCAAGAAGAAGGGATTGATCCGTATCATCTTGAATTGGTTATGATTTCTCTATTTTTTAAAGAATACTGAGTCAGGGTCATCTCCTACCCATATCGAATAGAATATGTTGAGCAAAATTTTTTTCATGTAAAACCTGTTTTATTTATATCGAAAAAATCATACGCTTTTATGAAACCATGCGCTATGGCTCGAATCTGTAGTCAATCTTATTTCCGATATGAGTAGTTGCCAATTGAATACAATTTTTTCCATTATTTTCATATCCGTAGTAGTGCGAAAAGAATGCTCGACTCCAATTTATTCAAGAATAATGGCGCTGAGTTTCTCGACCTTTTGCCTTAGGATTAGTCAGTTCTTTTTCTCGATGAGGGCAACGGGAGGGATATAATTAAGCTGTAGAGTGTCACCTTGACGTGGTGGAAGTCATCAGTTCGAGCCTGATTATCCCTAAACCCAATATGAGTTTTTCTATTTTGACTTATTCCCATATCGTCGTGATCGAATGAGAATAGATAAGAGGCTCGTGGGATTGACGTGAGGGGGTAGGTTAGGCTATATTTCTTGGAGCGAATTTTAAGTGAATATAAAGTGCATGGATACAAGCTATGTCTTGAAATGAAAGACAATTCCGAATCAGTATTGTCCACGAACAATACTCTATACTCAAAACTATAAAAACTCTAAGAATTAGAAAATACTCTATACTCAAAAAATAGAAATATAGAAAACTTTCGTCAGTAATTCTTCCAATTTCATTTTAATATTGAGATTGGATATTGTAAGGGCTCTTAAAAGACATTAATATTTCGATTAATATATATTAATATATCAATCAATATTATATATATTGATTGATATAATATATCAAATAACTAATAAAAATAAATAACTAATAAAAAATCAAATAAAAATATATATTATTCTAAAATAAAAATTGAAAATTAGAAAAGAAAAATATTCTTATTAAAAAAAATAAAAAAAATATATTCTTATTAGATCTTATAAAATATAAATATTATAAAATATAAATACAAAAATAAAATACAACTACAAAAAAACATAAAAAAGAAAATTTTCTCTTTTATTTTATGTTTTATGGATAGTCAATAAATATATATATATATATATATATACTAACAAGAACCACATTACTAAGTTACTACAAAATAAAGGAACAATAGCAACCCTTCTGATAGAACAAGAAATTGGATATTGCTCATTTATTTTGATTTAGTTTTCAAGAACTCCACACAATAAGACTGAAGTCTTATGCATTTGTAGATGGAGCTTTAACAACAGCTAGGTCTAGAGGGAAGTTATGAGCTTTACGTTCATTCCTAATTTCCATACCAAGGTTAACACGGTTAATAATATCAGCTATGTAATAATTATACGATCTTGACTATCAACTACAGATTGGCTGAAATTGAAACCGTTTAGGTTGAAAGCAATGGTGCTAATACCTAAAGCAGCAACAACAAAAAACTCTTCTTCTAGAACCACAAAAGTTTTTTGCATTTTAAAAAATTATTTAGTCATCCATTAACAAGTACCTGCAGTAGAGAATATTCGATGAAAGAAGGAGAACGAAAAAATAATTGGAATAATCAATATTTGTGATATACATATTTGTGTATTAGATTAAAAAAATCTTTTTTGACACCTAACTACAAAGAAGTTTTTTTGAATATGGAAAGAAAAAAAAATGTAAAATCTAGAAAATGATAATCAGAATTAGTAATCTTAGGATCTAGTTGTACAAAAATAAAAAATTGATTTTTTTGATTGATTTGATCATGTGATACTTTTTTTTCTTTTTATCTTATTCGAAATATTATATGAATGAATCATAACAATCAAATAGTGTATTTAAAATATAAAAAAAATTATTTTATATAATCAATCTCCACCAATTACATCATTTCTAATCTAAAATACCATTTTGGTATAATATTTATATAAAAATTGAATAATTATAGTAAATTTATCTTCAATCATAATACCTTTTTTACTAAAAAAAATAAATAAAATTGTAAAATAGTGTGGTTGCAATGCTACACTAAATATTTCGTTTTATTTTTTTGTGTGCAAAATGACGTTAGTTGAAAATAAATAACATATATCATTTTTGTCTTCATTCCTAAATATATGTCATTTTGACGTGGCTTGAAAATGATTTTAATTAAAATCCATAATTATATATGGAAGCAAAAGCTTCAAATAAGGTGAAATAGATATAAAATAATTAAGATTTATAGATAACGGTAAAAAAAAAACAAATCTTTTAGAATAGAAGCTCTAATCCAAAATTTTAGATTTTATTTTATATGTATTATTCTATATTTACTTAAATACATTAGAAAATTTTATTACAATGAATAAACATATAATAAGATTGCACATCAACAAGATGTCTCAAGAATCACATAAATCTAAATAGGGGTAAGTATTTAGTAGGTTTGGTTTAGAACCAAATTGAAGTAGTATAAGCGGAACTAATCGACTCAGATTAAAAAAGTGATAAACCAAACCAATTTTAACACTGAAACCAAATTAAAATGAATCGAATTTAATTAGTTCAATACGATTCATTACATTCAGTTATAGGGAAAAATAATAGAGAAGAATAGAGATGGAATTTTTCAGATAAACACAATTACTGGAGTGTAATACCCACTAACTAGGACTTAGTCCTTATGCATGAATACATGACACATATAAGGGGTAATTCGATAATTAAAAGTAAGGATATAAAATACACGTACATATGAATTAGATTTAATGTTATAACGAATGTATAATTGAGGTATATTGGTCAATTTTAGCTTCGGTTTCAAGAAAGTGACGTAATAAATCAATAATTATATAAAAAAAATAAAGTGTCATAACCGTGACAAGGAGTATCATGGCTGTGACAGTTGAATTTCTTGGATAAATATGACTGTTTGAAGTCAATTGCTATAGTAACTCTGCATGGCCATGAAAGGTAACCTTTATGACTGTGAAAAGTGACTATATCTTATCACCATTTTTCATCATCTTTTCTATCCTCAAATCTCAAACCCCTTTCACACACACCTAAGAACACCAAGTGAGTGATTCTTTATGGTTTTTGGGTGATTTAATATTAAATCAATAAAGAAAACAAGATTAAAGCAAGATTTGAAAAAATCATCTTTGGTGAGATTTTGGAAGAGAGAGAAAGTTAGAGAGCCACGAGTATCTTGCATGATCAAAGGTTGTTTCTGCTTTCAAGAGGTAAGAAAATTATCTCTTTGTTGTGATTATGAAATTATATAGAAATATTGTGTTGGTTGGTATGGAAACCATTGGAGGAAGATGAAGGGTGGTTGGATTTTGTATGTGTTTGTGATATTTGAAGTTATTGGAAGTGAGACACCATGATATGAAGTAGAAATCATGCATTATAACCATAGTTTGGGGAGTATGTGTTAGTTTTATCTTTTTGTCATACTACCATAGATTAGTATTTGATATGTGATATTGTTTATGTTAGAAAGACAAGAGGGAGGAAATCGACAAGGAGAGTAGATAACTCCTTAGTTGAGTTTTTGTCAAACTCCTAATAGAGGTTTGTACATATACGTATTGTTATTTACCCCTTAAATGTGATAAATGCATGTAAATATTGAATTATGCACAATGATGTTGTTGAGCATGTCTAATTGTTAAGTAATATGATATTATGTAATATAAGACATAAAATGACATGAATAAATATTAAAAAGGCTAATTAGAATGTTTAAATATGTATAAATATGATTATGAGTATAAAAATGACATGTGTTAAAGTGGGTACAAAATATGTGAAATGCGTGAGTTATGAGCTCGGTAGTGACCCCATTTTTTAAGATGATTTGAGTTGTGTAATATGTCTGTTTTGATGTCTAATGATCATGAATGAAGTCTACACATGTTTAGAAAGTGATTAAAAGTAGAATTTTGACAAAATTTGACCATAAGCATAAGTTAGGACTTTTTACAACCGACGTCACAACTATACTGATTTTGTCATGATCATGAACATAGGGGCAGTAGCCTTCATGACTAGGTGTCACGGCCAGCCCAATTTATTATAGCCATGATAATACTATTCACAACAATAGTGACTTATGTTTAAACAATGTTTTGGTGGGTTCAAAACATGCTAATTAGGCACAAATGTCATAGTATGATGTAAAAACATATGAAAACTTATTAATAAGTATAAATGTGATATATAAACATGCATGAATTATAAATAATATAACGGAAACAAGAAGAATAAAATTAAGAAAAATGGGTTACTTTATATAAATGATCATTTCTCTATCTGAGGACTACTTTAAAATAGATGGTGTACCATAAAGGGGATAAATGATACATATCACTACAAAGTATGAGAGAAGAATATGATTGTTAGCATTGGATTGGGTGCTCCTATTTCCGGCACTCATATTGATTATTATACTCAGTCTTTTGACTTGAGAGCTCGGACGAGCATACATGATACAGTGGGTATGTAGGATGTCTAACCCTGAACTAGGAGTACCTACTTTATTACCCTATACAAAGAGTGAGTGGGATGACTAGCCCTGGACTGCGTACGCCTACTTCACATCTCATATCCTGCCAATCCGAAAAATGAGGTTTGAGCTATATTTATCAAAGTTGCTTATTGAAAAGAAAATGAATATAACAGGTATGATTGATGGTAAAAGGTTAATGACATGAATAATGGTAAAAAAGTTAAGACATATAATATGAAATGAATACAGATACTGCATGCATGTGATACGATATTTCTATTACTTTCATAAATATGATATAATATTCATAATGCCATGTTAAATGATGCCATGACACCATATATATTATGCCTTGTTTATATGCTTGTATGGAAAAATCTCAGTGCCTATATGTACCACAAAACTAGAGATACGCAGGTCAAGGAGCTTGTGAATAGCAAAGTTGAAGGAAGAGAAGTCAGCCAGAGCCCATATCGAGTGCGGACATTTGAGACCAAGTTTGTGGGTTTAGTTTATCATGTTTTGTATCTTATATATCCATGCATAAGAGAATAGTGACAATGACATATATTATGACACAATTATAATATATATTTTGTACATGTATGAGGTCTAAGCCTATAACTATATATTGTTGTATATGATATGAAAATAATAATATATATATATATATATATACACACACTTGATTTGGTGAAAAATAATCAGTAATAGGATGAGATAAGCACAGATAATGACATTTTATCTATATAATGAGATTGTTCATGTTATAAGAAGATATAATACGTATAGTCATGTTATAGGTAGGGCATCACATAGAGTCTAGAAAAAACACATAACATGCAAATATAAAACCAAATACAAAATGAAATCAAACTATTTGATTTTTATACAGCTAACTCAAGCCAAAATACAAAACTAACAAAGAAAAAAATTGAAGAATTACAAGAAATAGATGAAAAAACAATACCCAGTCACAAGCCCCATTGATATCCCATATCCCCAATTGCAAATCTACAAAAACCAAATATGTTATGAAATCTCGATTTTTCAGATAAACACAATTGCTATCTTCCTCACAACTAAATAATTCCCAATACAAAAAATGTGTTGCTCGTCCAAATCATGGACCTAAAATTACAGTTGGAGGTAGAGAACCAATAATAGAAGAAAAAGAAAAGGAGGCGGCAGTAGTACTGAAGAGAAGAAGCGAACTAACCGAGAATGAAGTAGATTTGTTACTTTCAAGAATAGTCGGCGATGAGCATGTTTGTTGGACAGCTAGCTGGAGAATGGTGGAGGTAGCAATGGAGAAAAAGAAGAAGGAGGTTGCGGTGACGACGATGGAGGAAACTCATAAAAGATGGGAGGAGTGCCGACAACGAAAAAAAAAGATTGAAGGAAGATGATAGATAAATTAAGATAATATGGTTTATTTAAATATGCAGAGGATGAAACTTTATTTTATTATAAAAAATATATTATAATTTTAAATATAAAAATAATATAAAAAAGTATATATATATATATATTTATATAAATTGGTCAGATTGATTTTTTCTTTTTTCTTTTTACTTTTCAATTAAATCGAACTGATTAAATTGATAAATATATAAATAAATGAACTAATCAGACCAAAAATAAAAAAAATTGAATTAATTAGATTGAATTGAGTTCGGTTCGATTTTGCTCACCCCAAATCCAAGAATCTAACCAAGAGTTACTAAACATTAAAAAAAATAGTTACAAACTGTACAAATTAAAGGAAAAAGTTTAAAAATCGCAACTGTGGTTTTAAATTTTTATAATTTTAAATATGAGATTTTTTTTGAGTAAAAAAGATTAGTCTTGTGGTTTTGTATAGGGATGTCAATGGGTTCAGGTTTTGCAGGTACCCGAGTCAATATGAATCTATTTAAACTATAATGGGTAACTCTATTAGGGTTTTGGGACAGGTAAAGACCCTTGGGTACCTGCTACCTGATAAACCCAATTATATATATACATATATATTATAAGGTTTATTTTATTGTAATTTATTGAATATAATGATATAATTAATTATTTTTTTATGTATTTTTATAAGTTCTTGAATTACAAATGTAATTGGAAGTTGAAAATTTGAAATATAATTTTTCTATTATAATAAACAATTTTTAATTTTATTGTTTTAATGTTATTTTTTTACAATTTAATGAATTATTTTAATTTGAATAAGTTGAATTAGTTTTTATTTTTTTTGTTTTATTTGATTTTGTAGTAATTTATGATAGATTCTTTATATATTTTTTAATTATTTATTTAGTTTGAATTGTATTTTATTTTAAATTTTAAAATGATAAATGGGTAATTAAACGAGTTTCGAGTACTAATCGGATATTGCTAATTGGGTTTGGGATGGGTACGGGTAAAATATAAATATAATCAAGTTCGGTATGACATTTTTCGCAGGTACTCTACACGTTGTCATCCCTGGTTTTGTATCATTAGTAAATTTAAGTTTTTTTTTGTCATAATGATATTAGAATACAGTGGGTTGATGCTAATATGTAACGATTTTATAATTTCAAGTACGTTGAACTAATATCTATTTCGCTAGGAACTAGCACAAACTCAGTATTTTTTAACATTATTATTGAAAAAAAAAAACTCAATTTACTAAAAGCATAAAACACAAGACTTTTTAGCTTAAAAAATTATCATACTTGAAACTACAAAAATGTAAAACCATGTATTTTTTTACTTTCCCCACAATTAAAAATAAGAACCCATCACAGTCAATAACTAATGAAGAGTATAAAAACACCCTCTATTTTCAATATTTCGCTTTCTATTATATTATAAAAATTCACTTCATATTTTAGTTTATTTTGAAAATTGTGTGTACTTTAACAATTCTCCTTATTTCACTTTCTATTTTAATTTTTTATCAATAAAATTATCTAGAAAAAAAATAAAGAAAAAAATAAGAGATAAAAAAAAAGAAAGATGTAGAAAAAAAAAAGAGAAATAGTAAAATATTATTTATGAATTCATTATAACTCTTCAATCTAACGAGAGAAAATGTAAATTTTAGAAAGTAAGATAAATAAGGAAAAAAATAAAGAGACTATTAAATGATATAAAACTCTCTGTAAAAAAAAAATAGAAACTGTTGAAAATGCTCTAACATAAATTCATAAAAATAAAAAAAAGTGTATAAAAATCAAAACCCATAACAATTCAAAAAACAACATATGGTTTATGAAAATATAAATTAACAATAGAACAAAATCATTTATCTACAGGGTGTATCGAATAAAAATTTTCATTATCAATATTTAATTAGTAAGAAAAAAAATAATAAAAATGATATTTTCCCATCAACAGAAATCATCCACTCTCCTCTTTTCTTAAGTCAAATTAGTTATAAAATAGAATTCACAATATATATATATATATTAGAAATAAAAAGACTAAAAAAATTTAAACTTATTTCAATTTCAAATTATATTTAGTAATAGAAAATCAATGATGCTAGATATAAAAAAAATAATAATTATATTAAAACACTGTATGTAAAGAGGATTACATTACTATCTAAATTCCATCTACAACCAACAATGAAACGAAATGTATGTAGATAAATCCCTATAACAAAGTGGTCATATGCCCAATATCTAGTTTGTATAATTCCATTCATATTCCTTCAACAATTAATTTAATTTTTATTTTATTTCATTCCAATTATTATTATTATTTTCACTTTTAAACTAAACAGACTTTAAGTAGTTATAAATTGATCTGTCCACAAGTAAGCAACTATAATAAACGATGTTATGTGACAAATGTATTTTTCAAGTGACTATTAATCTGGATATACTTAAAAATTTAATTTAAGTGGCAAAATTTTAAATTCAAATTAAATATTCTGCGTTATATATGATTTCGCTTTCATGATTATTTTCTAATATAGCCTAAGACTAGATGTTTTATATGTATTTGTAAATTAAAATGAAATCCGTACTTATCTATTCCCTTCCTATTTTTTCCGATCTGGTAAAAAAAAAAAATAATAACGAAAAAGCAGAGAGGTACTCCGTACTTTCATGGTCCGCGCCGTTTAAACCCAGAGGTTAAAGTTAAACCCTAAGACATAGTATCCTAATTATTCAGATGATCTTATTCATCTGCGTCACTGTTTTCGGCTCGTTTACTTGTTGAATCCAGGTATGCATTTCAGAACCCACTCCATCTCTGCACAGTTGAATTATCTCAAAAGACCCTTTTATGATTCTCTCGTAAACCCTAATTTTAGCATTCAAATCAAAGCCATTTCGAGCCTCAAAGTTGTCTGGCGCAAAGACCGAAATCTAGACTCTGCCATTGAGAAAGATAAGCGATACAAAATCTGTGCTCGGGTAGTTAAAGAGGTCTTAAACGAACCGGGTCAGGTTATCCCGCTTCGGTACCTCGAGAAAAGGCGCGAGAGGTTGCGCCTCAATGTCAAAGTCCAAACTTTTGTTAATCAAAATCCAGGCCTCTTCGATACTTACTATGATAGAATCAAACCCAAATCTGAAACTGTGTTGTTTTTGCGCATCAGTGATCGACTGAGGAATTTTCTTGAAGATGAGAAGAGGATTCAATTAGAGAATGAGGGGTTGATAGTGTCCAAATTGTGTAAATTGCTGATGATGGCAAAGGATAAGGTACTTAGTGCTGATAAGTTGGTTCATGTAAAGAGAGAATTTGCTTTCCCTAATGATTTCTTGGTCAATTTGGTGCCCAAATATCCAAATCTTTTTAGGCTCGTAGGATATCCTGGAGAGGGAAAGTCGTTTCTGGAGTTGGTGGAGTGGAATCCCGAGTTTGCTAAATCAGTTATTGAGCAAAGAGCTGAAGAAGAGTCTCAGTTAACCGGGATTCGGGTTAGGCCTAATTTCAATTATAAGCTTCCGCCAGGGTTCTTTCTGAGGAAGGAAATGAGGGAGTGGGTAAGGGATTGGTTAGAACTTGATTATATTTCCCCATATGTGGATTTATCGCACTTGGATCAATCTTCACCAGAAATGGAGAAGAGAACTGTTGGGGTTTTCCACGAGTTGCTGTCACTCTCACTCTTTAAGAGGATTCCAGTTCCAATACTGGGGAAGTTCAGTGAAGAATATAGGTTTTCCAATGCATTTTCGAGTGTGTTCACTAGACATTCAGGAATATTTTACATGTCATTGAAAGGCGGGATTAAGACTGCAACGCTAAGGGAAGCTTACAAGGATAGCGAGTTGATTGATAAGGATCCATTGCTCAAAATCAAGGATAAGTTCGTTGAGTTGTTGGAGGAAGGGTGGAGAGAGAGAGCAGAACAACTGAAGTTGCAGAGAGAAGTGGTAAAGGAGGACATGGAAATGATGGCAAGGAGGGAAAGGGACCTAGACGAAGAAGAGAGCAATGATGAATTTTGTTGATAATAAAGGATTCAAAGAAGTAGAAATAGCAGCAAATAACTGGCACAGAAAGAAAAATCAGGAAATGAGATTATCCAGAATTAGATGGCAATGAGGAGTGGAACCACAATGTTCAATAGAGAAGCAAGGAGTTGGACTGGCTGGACTTTCGGGATAGCTGTCAAATTGCATCATTTATGGTATTGGAAAGTAACAGTTGATAAGGAAGAGTATCCTGAACTTGCTTAGGTCAATGATATTATGGAAATATTTATACTGAATGACTGTCGGAGATGTGTCTTGTTGGGTTTTTTTTGAGTAGATGCGGTTATAATGTTAATCTCTGCCTGTACTGCTACAAGATTTTGTTAATGGAAGTTATTTTTAAGCAAATTGTTGTAGGGGTATAATGCAACATTATGTTCTAATCCATAAATGAATAAAGTGGACAAAAATTTATTTCCTTATATGTTTTGATGTAAATATCTGTATTTCGGTACTCTATATTAGAGGTGATTCTTTTGTTTTCATGTATCAATAATTTATTGTTTTTATAATTGCCTGTTAGTTCCTTGTTTCCATTCTTAATAATCAAGTTTTGACGGTTGTTAAGCGGTAAAACTTTTGCTATTGTAAAAGTATTTATAAGGTCCAGTATATTGCAGCCTTGCAGGATTTTGGCCTTGATTGTCATTATGGAACATTTTGCTCCCTCTGCTTGAAAAGAGATGCAATCGACATGGTTTATTCTCTCCAGCCTGGTGGCTGGTTCAAGTCCTGCATTCTGAAGTGTGATTACTAACGCAGAAAGCAGAGCCTAGAATACTGAATATTTGAATGACATCTGTAAAACCCTCTGGAACATCCACCGTATAAATAAAATTTCCTCTAATTATACAAAAGGTTATTACCATGCATGACTTTCAAAACATGATATATTTAAAACATGTTACTGTACCATGACCATGATATCTTGATAAAAAATGAATATTCAAACATGCTTGAATTAAAAACATACATAATATGTCAAATAAAATATAATGGCTTTCACTAGCTAAAACTTTACAAATTTGAAGAGTTATAAATTTACATATCCTTAAATTTACAAATATGAAGATTTATAAATTTAAAACATGTACAAATGTAACTACATTCATCCCGGATTACAAAAATCAAAATTAAAAGAAAAAAAATGAACATATTTCCAACCTCTAAGTTTGTTCCTTTTCTCTTCAACGGCTTGTCCTCTTTGTCAACTTTTCAAGCTATCTACAATCTGTGTATGAGACAAAATACTCACACACTAAACAAACCTTACTTAGTGATACATATAAACATAAAATCTACGTGTGTACATGAATATGTAACCCACCAAACTTATCGTATACTTTGCCTTTAATACTATAAAACATTCTACAATTATAAGTCATCATAACAAAATAAATCACAAATATTTCATAACATACAGCATAACCATATTCACAAGTTTTAAACACTTTTCCAAGCTCCGTCGAGCTTCCCTGGTTGAGAGCGCCAAATACTGGCCTCAAGCCACCTCAACCAATAAAGCTAAGAGCGTCAAATACTGGCCTCAAACCACCTTAGTCTTTCACAACATGGTCAATGGCGTTAAATTCCGGCCTCAAGCAACATTAACCTTCCCTACATGGTACCATGTTTAACTCTATCTTTTCCCAAGGCTAAAATCCCCATACAAACACATCACAACAAATTGTCAATCCACATCATCATCATTAAGCATTAAATACAATGTTCATAAACATAACCATCTTCAATAACCCTTACCTCTCTTTCATGCTTATTCATTTAATCTCATTTATGTGTCATTACTACATTCCATTTTATTTATTACGATCACATTTATTACTACCATTAATGTTCTTTAATTAACATCCATATCACATTATCTAGCATTTTCACAAACATTCATACAATACACCCATAAAAATTGTAAGGAAAATATGTACAAACATTTACAAAAAGTACTCCTTGATCCCCATGTGCTGGATCAAGCTCAATCTCCTTCCCGAGATTGTTGTCTTCCTCCACACCTAAGCCAAAATCACCAAACATATCGTTTTAGCACAAAGACTTACATCAATGAGACTCTCAACCCTAAACTTGTCTCTTAAACACTCTTCCAACCCAAATGTGTACTCTAATAACTAGGTCATAAACTCAAGATCACTCTATATACTCCTATTTTGGTCATACAATCCCAACTTTAGTAAATTTTTGGTTTTCTTTAGCTAGAAGGAGAAATCAAAGAAATTGATGGATCAAAGATGTTAAGGTGGTTTAAAACTTACCAAAATCCCCTTAGATTGTTCTCTAAGGCTAGATTTGGTGTTAGGTCTCCTTGTTCTTCTTTCCTCCCTTGCATAAACTTGTCTCTCTCTCTTCAAACCACACCCAAAAGTTGATCTCCTCACTTTGATGATGATAAATCCAAGTGTTTTCAGTAAATTTGTGAGTGAGTTAGTGTTTAGAAGGAAGAAGAAGAAGAATCTAGGGTTTTTCTCAGGTGGGAATGTGTGAAAATGAAATTATGGCCGAAATGAGAGAGAACTTGAGTATTTATATACCTAACAGCCAACACGGGCCGTGCTCAATGCTCTAAAACCATCCCGACACGATACAGGTCGTGCACAGTACTTTAGCTCCGTAACTTAGCAAAGGTTGTGCACAACACCCTCATCCATTATAACTTGCATGGGTTGTGCACAACACTCAACCACCTTAGCCTGCACGGGTCGTACAAGCCACCACGGGTCATGCATAATGTTGACTCCTTATTCTCTTTTGCTTTTCCCTGCCACTTGGCTTTTTAACACCTCAAAAGATCATAATAACTTCTAGACCCGTTTTATGGGTGTGACACCCTCCATCTTAAACACTGCTGAAACATGTATATTGCCTTTATAGCTTGAGATTATGTGAACCTCCTTGAAGTAGACTTTTGTAAATTGGTTAACTTCATCTCTCATGGTTGTGTTCACTTTCCTAGGATTTGAGATGAAAGCTACATTGAGCATCTAATAAATTACTTGTTTCCTTGAAAATTAGATGGAATTTTATGTTATTAATCTTGATTCATCATTATTTATTGTTAATGGTATAAAATAAATGTTATTTTTATTCTGAATAAAATTTTGGAAAACAGCTAATATATATATATATATATATATATTCTGCTTGTGGTTGATGCTGCATGTAGTACCATTTGAAAACATTCTTTCAAATTTAGGTTGGAGTGCTTTACACAAAAGACATGTCGAAACAGCACATGCATCAAATCTGTGAGTTACGCGAGCTACTGATGATAAAGAAGGTGCAAATTCTCATTTGTTGTTATTTTAGTCTGTCAAGTACATCATACCTTTCTACTAACTGAGCGGATAAAAATTTACTAGAAGTATTTACCTATATTTACTGCTTTTAGCAGTTAATATCAATCAATATGTTCAGTTAAGAACTTTCATTATGACGAGTGACATGGAATTTTTAAATCTTGCTGTTGTCAATTTCAATCTATTTGTTACAAGTTTTGAACTTTTGTACAGGAAATAGAGTGGTTTTCTATTAGGATTGGTATGTCACCCAACTACTTATCACACAGAATGAATGAGTCACCCTAAAATTCAGGGCCTGCACTCTTCCATAATGTCAACTAACATAATTGCGCTCATTCTCTTGGTTATTCCTTTCACAGGGTTCTTTATTTCCTTGCGAGAAAAAATAGAGAAAGCAAGAAATTCATGAGTAGGCAAGTATAAAAGGAAAGACTAGTATGAAATTCCTAGAATCATTTCTTTTATCAATTTTTTTTTTCCCATGTTTATGCACAAGGTGCAAATGAAGATAGTCAAGTCTCTTGCACTAGTGTTTTTTGCAGCCTTCTCATTATTTCTTCCGGTGATGGAAGCACAGCTGCGTCCACGTCCACTTTGTGTCTCCCAGTTTGCTCTAGTCAACTATGCATGTGCATCGCTGCAATTGTCCACATTGACACCTAATCCACCCTTCCCTGATGACGACGACCATGATCATGTTTACCCTCTCGCTGATGGTAGTTTTCATGGTCAGGAAGGTGGAGAGCATGGACATGGTCAGGGGCGGGAACATGAACAAGGACCGAATCAAGGAAATCAGCATGGACACAATAATACCCAAGGCCACATTCAATCACGAAGGCAGGAACATGAACATGAAGGAGGACATAATCACCGTCATGGACATGAAGGGGGATATAATCACTGGCATGGACATGAAGAGGGACATAATCACAGGCATGGACAGGGAGGAGGACATAACCACAGGCATGAACAGGAAGGGGGACATTACCACAGGCATGGACAGGAAGGGGGACATTACCACAGGCATGGACAGAAAGGGGGACATAATCACAGGCATGGACAGGAAGGGGGACATAACCACAGGCATGGACAGGAAGGCAGACATAATCACAGGCATGAACATGAAGGGGGACATGACTACAGGCATGAACATCGACATGGATCCAGGCATAGGCATAGCCATCATCGGCATCACAGATCTTCTACTGATAATTGTTGCAAATGGCTGAATGAGCTGGATGACGATTGTGTCTGTCAGCTGCTGCGTACTTTGCCTCCCTTTCTCTCAAGGCTGGAGCACACATATTCAATCTATATTGATGACTCGTGCAGTGTGACATATTCATGTGATGGATGGATATCAAGACCATAATAGCCTATTATGTTATTTCTTTCACAAAGTTCTAATAATGTGAATTTAGAACAACACCAATAAGCTGTGTAAAAGGGTACTTCATATTCTTATGTTCCTGACAGCTTTTGTTCAGCTTGTGGCAGTTGGAGTGGACTTAAGGTTCTTCAGAGTTCGTGTTTTCATTTACTTTTGTTAATCCTTTTGTGGAAGGGCAAGGCCATGGTATAGTCTACTAGTATTCTTGATACAAGGAAATAAGATCTGAAAGCATTTTCTGAGCAACGCATATCTTGGACGTTGCAATCTTTTGCAGGATTACGGTATGAAAATATGCAGTTGTTCGTTTTAAAAATACTACTGATAGTTGACTTGATCATGTGATCCTTTTACAAGCCGGAATATTGTTTCGAGTAAAATCACTCGTGGCTAGTTTACACTTTTACCTTTCTAGCTGTGGCCTCAGAATCTGAGAATTTGTTACAAGATAAAGTAAAGAAAGGAACTCTTTGAAAAAGCTTTAAAAAAGGCTATAAAGCCGGGGGGGAACTCTGAGAAGAGTTATGTTGACTTAATTAGCTACCATGCATAATATTAACTTGATCCGTTCTTCTAATTTTATGGGACAAACAAACAGCTAATTGAACATCATCCGTTTCAAGCACATTAATGTAGCTGTTGAGCTTCTTGCACCAACACTGGACCTGCAGCATGGTTGACCATATATTTTTGACATTTTAATCCTTAGCAGATTTGCACAGCAGGAGCAGGGCAGCATTCAGAAATTAGTATACCAAGTCTCAATACCTGTTTGGTTAAAGCAACTCAAATGTGGTTGTGAATTCATGGCAAGTACTTGACTGAATTAACTTGGAAATTCAAGCAAAGGGTGGAAATGAAGTTTATGTTCTATCCGGAACGGTAGGGACTAGTAAATATATATGTAAAGCAATAAGTTTGATCAATCTGCATAATTATAATCCAACGTAAAAAGAATAACTGAACTGATTTGTTTGTATAAGTAGAAGTAAAGCTGGAATGGTAGCAGTAACACCCATTACGTTATAGTGCACACGGTCAGTCACCTAACTATAGAGATCACAGAAAATGAATGTCCGTTTATTAACAATTCAAGAACCTGTAAAATTCCATAATGTCAACTAGAATAACCAGACTCACTCTTTGGATCACCCATATTTTGTTTCCTTATCTCTCAAAGCATGAAAAACCCAACTTCCAAACAAGAAGATTATGGCCACAGAACTAAAGAACTATAAGATGAAACAAAGACTCACTAGTACCAAAACAACCTCAAATGGTGAGAGTGAATCTTCTTGTATTAGTTTTTCTACTGTAATTTTATTGCTTGTGCATGAGGTTAATGGCATAGGCGAGCCAACTCAACGCCCTTTATGCGTGTCTCAACTCGCACTGGCAAACTATGCATGCGGAAGGCTGCCTCCGCCACCTCATACGCCTCTTCAGCCATTGCCTTTCCTAATGATCATAGGTACGGACACAGACACAGACATGACTGCATATTGCATGACTCGCCTACTGAAAACTGATGCCAGTGGCTGAATGATCTGGATGATGAATGTGTGCGATTTGCTGATTCAGTTGCCACCATTCCTTGCAAGGCCTATCCATCTATACACTGTGGTTATTGCTGACATTTGCAATGTTACTTATTCATGTAATGGACGAGTGAGACTTTGATTAGCACTGTTGGCTCCTACACTTATAATTTTCTGCAATACTACTTTTGTTCAAATTCCGGTGCTATAGGCTTATGCAAACCTTTTAAGTTCATTTATTTGCTAGTAAATCAGTTTCTAGTTACCTTTTTGCACCTCTACTAAACTCTCAACTCTCTGTTTCAGACACCAACACTCCTTTAAAATGTTTATCTTCATTTTGTTTCATGCAAGTCCAGAGGCATTTCATTAATTTAAGCTTAGGGATATCATATCAATTATCATTTATCAAACACTATTGACTTTATTGCTGGATTCAATTGGGCATGATGATTATGCTGTCCCTAATCTTACTTTTTGTCTCTAAATCTCTGTATGTAGTATTGCACCTAAATCTCAATACATTATTTAAAATTAAATTGATAACAAAGAGGATAGGCTCTTTCAAATTGAATAGAATCAATTCGCAGATATCAGAAAATCTCAAGAGCTTGGTATATTTTGAAAAATTAAATTGTGTTGAAAATCAAACACTCCATATATATTATTTTTTGCATCAAGTTTCAACTATACTGTGATGATGATGTGTTTGATGGCGTACAGACATGGATTTGTCATCATCAACCTGTTTTATGATAAATTGTGGTGTTAATACAGAGGTAAGTAGTCTCTCTTAATGTATATATAGAGGAGGAAATCATCATTTATTGAAAGATAATATATGAATAAAGTTTGTGATGTACTTGACCAATATACAACAATACCTTACCAGCTTACCATAAAGGATGTTTGGAACCTGAAAATATGAGAAATGCTTATTTATTTAATGGGAAATACTAAATGCTTAATACCTTTTCTGGAGACTTTTTCAAGAGAGGAGAGGATTTTAAATAACAAAGAATTCAATGTTACTGCATTCACATAATATTCACTAGGACACTGCAGAGATTGACTCACAACAGTTATGGTGTAAACAAAAGAAAAAACACTAACAATTTACAAGCCAAAATATGACATTTGGCTAATAAATAAAGTGGCCAGGAAATTTTACAGGCAGCTTTCCAACTTCAAAATTTCAAGTTCTGAATCCATTCATCACATGAAAGAGAGAGCAATTAAAAAAAAAACCTATTATATCACAGGCGCTACTATTAAAATGCATCAAACTGAATATCATGACAGAACTTGTAAAACTGACATTTTCTGAAAATTCATATTTTCCAGACGAACATAACATTGATATGGGCTTCTGTTAGTGTATTAGTCCAGTAGCACAGTCGCAAGGCAACAAAGGAATATCATAAAATAGGACAAAATAAGGTAGATAAGCCTGTTGAACTTCTATGTAGTTTGTTGTAACCGGTCAGCTAAAGCCATGGGCATCACAAGAAGACCTTTGCTCTCCAAATACTTGGTTGCAACAGATGAATTTACTTTCAGCAACTTAGCCATCGTCTCTTCCAGAGGTTCATTCATTGTCTGCTCATGAATTGTATGGACATGATATCCCTGCAAAGCAAAGATAAGATTTTCCTAGTGTCAGTGATATCAGAGAGCATTGAAGATAACCAAGGAGAATCATTGACATTGGCATTTATCAGTTGACTAAGATTAATTTGCATGGAATAGATATGACTTGTCCATATATAGTTTATACCTCATGAGGAATGGAAGGACATGAACAGAAGTCACCTCCCAATTTGCTTCGAGTTAATTCCTGCACAGTTCATTTTCCCATCAAACTTATTGATGCAATCATTTGACATGTCAAATGAATAAATTACTAAAGAAGTTTGATTATTCAAAATGAATGATATTCTACTTCTACAGTTTTGCTATAGGATTAGGACTTATTCGTTGCTTCGAGGCTCAAGTCTAAACCCTCACCAGGGCAAAACATCAGTTAGCAATGAACCAACATGCAGATATGACTTTATCTTCCATAATCTAATGAACAAGTTACAATCCACAGCATCCAATTGAATAACATGCTTATTTTTTATGCTAAATATCTAAATTGTGGTCAAGAAACAGTTTAATAAAAGCTACACTATCCGATAGCGCACTAGTTACTGATGAATCAACATGAGATTAATTGAAGTCCAAATTGACTGATTTACAGTCTGATCTGATCCTTTAAGCACCTGAGAAACTACGAAGAAGCCTGAGGATATCATATATTTCTTCTGAAACATGATAGATGAAAACCTACTGCATCAATTCCCTAAACTTGAAGTGTGAACTATGATGGCTTGAACAAAATGCAGATCATTATTTTCATATTCTATTAAGAATATATGGTTGTGTTGAAGCATAAATGCTACCAAATATATGACAATGAGGCTCCTCTGTATGTATGAATGAATGTGAAGAATTCATGAATACATAAGGAGGAATTCACCATCATCTGCAGTTGCAGATCCTTGACATATCTAATAATTTCATCCACCACAGCTGTTTGACTTCCCTGCAATAAATAAATAAATAAAAGAAAAATGATGAACTGTGGACTTGTGAACATGAAATATAATGATCAATCCAAGATGGCTTATTCAAGAAGAGAAGTCTGGGGACATAGGGGCCATGATAGTATGTGAAACGAAATGCTGGAGGCTAGCCTATATATCTGCTCTTTTGTCTTTGCTTTCTGCACTGTTATGCATTAAAGCAATATAGCATTTACTAATGATAATGCATCAAAACTCACAAATACATTTTTCCTTTGGTAATGATTGCTATAGAAGTATGTACCTCCACAGAATGCGGAAGCAATTCCTGCAGCGCCTTGAGTCTTTCAGCAATTCGTTCCCTGCGTTTCTGAATTAATAAAGGAATTACAGGAATATTTAAATGCATCCATGTAAGGGTCCAATAACTCTAATGGATAAATAAAATATATATTTATACAGACATACAAAATCAGCATAGCAATTCCTATATTTCAGATATACTAAAAAGGTGTTCGGCTTACACGATCACTTGAAGCAGCTCTTTCTCTTGATACATTATGACATGGATTAGACAGAACAACAGATGCAGCAACTTTTGTTCTTGGATGACTCTGTGAAACATTACCAGTTGCTTCACTTTGTGCTTGGATCCATGACATATGATTCTGTAGCAAGACTTTTGCATCATATTATGACTGTTAAAATTTTAACTAGATAATTGTGCTCCAACGACTTCTTGAGAAACAATTTGATAACATGATCATATAAAGAAAACTGACCTGGGTTTGGTCCTGATCTTGTGAGCTTTCAAGTTTGTTCAAGGGTCCCTCCTCATGATATCGTTTTGAGCATCTTACCTGCAGAAATAGAGATTTCAACATTTTAGATCATAGGTAAAGGTATTGAAGCTGAAAAACAATATATCTTAGAAACTGTTAATCCAAATCAATCAGGCAGAGAGAACTAATTTGCTAAAGAGCATTCATATTTTCCTTACATTGAGTAGAGCTTCATGGTTGTCAGTATTGAACATGCACAGATAGGGATTCAATTTCCAAGCTTCCATGTCAGGAGAAGAATCGACAGGTTTAAAACTACCAGCAAGTCCTGGATTACCGTATGTTAGTTCTGTTTGGAACTCAGACATGCTGTCTAACACATCAGTGTGGGTTTTTTCATAAAGTGGTGAATTTTCAGTGAGAAATTCATAATAATTCAATGCTGTTCTTTGGAAACGAAACAGATGTGGTAAAATCAAAGCATTAGCCTGGTTCTCATCCCTTTCATCTGATGTACTGAAGTGTTGATTAGGATCAGCCCCAGCTTCGGCTCCATGAGTGACATCATTCACATTTCCCCCAAAATTCAGCGGCATCAGCTCTAGAGAGTTCTCATAGCCATTTCCTTTTTCCATACTGCCTAATTCTGAAACTGCTGGATAATCAAAATTTCATAAACACTGTTAAAATGAAATTCTAACAAGCTTAGCAATCACAAAAGCATTTTTTTCCTTGCACAAGGATCAAGAAAATGATAGAATAGCTTTAATTTATACAAAAGAACTTTAATCAATTCTCTAAATATTTGCTTAAATCCTTTTTATTTTTTTTAGAAATATGTGTTGTCAATATTTATTTTTTACTTAAGATAGAGAAATATGACTTAAAAAGTGGTTATGAAGACACTAATACAGTAACTGCAGAGCTTATATTAATAGTGTAGAGCTCTATAAAAAAGGGTATAGTAACTATAGTTAGAACAAAATCAATTAATACTTTATTAATTTTTAATAAGATATACTTAAAATATGACAAAGTTAACAAATAAACATGATCACATGAACTTTGATCGGGGGAAAAACTACTAATCACGTAGAAAAGCAAGAACAAAAGCAAGCAAATAGAAAATGAGGATGGCCCAAGATCCTGGCGGAATCTACTAAAACCCATATCAGTATACACAAGGCGCAGCAGATTAACTATACAAGCAAGTAGTTTTGAGAAGAATATCTCAAAAGCTCCGTACATTATTTAGTTCCTTATTTAAATCAAACCTTTCATGGACAGAGGCAAAGCACAAGCATTGGCCGGTAAATTTTAACTGAAACCCAACTTAATCAAATGAATGTATTCAGGAAATATGCTAATGCGCATTCATTCCGGCCCACCAAAAAAAGAAAACACACAGGAAGCATCCTACACAATACTCATAGGAAGAACAAGCAAGATAGAGAGTTGATAATATCCATAATAAGAACAGATAAATTACTTGAGTTTGAAAAGGCAGCAAGCAGCAGAGAAATCGCCACTGAACAGGCATGTACAAAGAATAAAAGAAACTGAAAGAAAGAAATGTATTTTTAGCACCGCCATTCGCGGCGCGCGTGCTGCTGGTACGCACAACGTACCCAAGGTCCCAAACGTAACAGACCGCTGCAGTCTGCACATCCGCTGTGCTGCCTAAGTCGGTTCTGCTGGCTGGCTGGCTGGCAGAATTTCTTACCTGAACTTCCTTTTCTACCCCTACATTGGAGGGTTAATTACGCTGCCAACGGATTGTAGGCCAAAATCTGAACTTCAGCCCAAGCCCATAATCATAGTCGTGATGAGCTGGCCATCCCAAATTCAAAACGACATCGTTTGCAACGTTTCTAGGGGAGGAAATACACATTTAAAAGATTAAAGGATCATGGAAAATATAATAGAAAATAGTCATCGTTTATATTGCCCATAAAAGCAAGATCACACCTATGCGGAAAAGGGATATTGTTGAATTTTCTTCTACATTCACGTTCAGTCGGTTGCTTATGACCAGACGAAGAGAAGTCAAGGTCGCCGATATAATTATACGACGCCGTTTTAGTTGATTTCAGCTTCAATTATCGATTGTACATAATGGAAAATTGAAGCAGAAAAACCATTGACTTTTACATAAAGAGCATTGTTGTCCTCGAGGTGCAGCTAGAGTAGCACCGCACTTCCGTGCAAGGGAGAAATCGAGGCTACCATATTGAACAATCTCAACCATGGAACAAACGACCTGTTAATCTCCAAATTCATCCAAAAAGAGTACAGATCTGGTTTCTCTTTGGTCGGTTAATTAATCAATCATGGCGACTCCTGAGGTTTTGCAGCTTGTGGAAGACGGCCTTCTTTCATCTCCTCTTCTTGATACTCCAAAAGGTAACCTTTTTTTTTTTTTTTTTTTTTTTATCTCCTTCTCTTTATACACCAAAACTAGGAAATTTTATAAATGCTAGAGTGGAAAGTTGTGAAGGATGGAATGTTCCCTGAGGAATTTGGGATTTGCTTTAATATGATTCTAATTTGCTACTTCATCATGCTTATTTATTAACATCCCCAAGTTGCATTCTCTCTTAATTTTTTTTGCAATTTGTTCTTTGTTACCCACACTCTCTTCTCCTACACTGCAAATTGCTGCCTTTTAAAAAATTTTATTTCTTGGCAGCTGAGACTGCGAAGTCCCGGGGTCTATCCATTGAGAAGAAGATTGAATTCCTTGAGAGCTTAACTGGCAAAGTAATTTTCTTGCCTTTATTTTTTTATTTAATTATTTTGTCTTGAAGTTTCCGAATTGGCATATGCTATGCCTTATCATTTTGCTTTGTTACCTTCGAGTTATGCTGATTCGTTGCTTTCTGATTTTGGAGAAGTAATCTAATGGTGTGGTTATTTTATTATTTGTTTCAGGTCAGTAACCGGAGATCTCGTAGATGGATTAATGATCGTTTGTTGATGGTACTGGTTCCTCCCTTGAATGCAGAAGAAATTAGAGTCTTGTTTGCTCCACCACCTCGGGGTAAAGATATGTTCAAGTTATTATTTAAGCTTTGACTGATATATATCAGAACCTGGAAGCTAGGGTGTAACTTGTCTTTTATTTCAGCCTACTAGCTGATTATGTTGTAGACTTATATTAGACAAACGCAAATAAAGCTGGCAGATTTGCTTCCTGAATCTGAAGAGAAGCAATAAAATGTTCTTGTATTGGTTGAACTTAGTGGCTGCATTCCTCACTTGTAACTGCAAGTGCTTATATTTGGAGTGTTTTTCTCTAAAAAGGTTTCATCAGTAACGAGCTGAGATTCCATTTACTGACAAAACATGAGCAGTTCATAGGGAACTCCCACCAAAAGAAAAAACAAAGGGATGCTGGTACTTGAAGGCAATCAGTTATATGTTTCTCATGCTCTATCGATTGCACTACTGAACCTCATAGAGTGCTGATACTATTAGGTCCACATCGATATCATGTGTGGCCTTACTGGAATTGTCTCTTCATTCAGATTATTATTTTTTATTGCATGTCATTTTAATCAACTCTGATTTTGGGTTTTTTTTGCAGGTGAGGATGTACCACTTTCTCCATTTTGCATGACTGATGTGGGAGAGTGGGATAAATTTTGGAATATAGACATGGACAAACAGGTGTCTTTGGCTTTTATTCATCAAAGCATGTTTTGATCTTTGTCAATTCCCCAATCTTGAAGCAAATTTTCTCCCTTTTCAACCATTCATGATAATTGATAATCTAGTTAAATGTGGCTTATACTTGCAATATAATTTAATTCTTCTGGTTTTGTTCTTAATCATGAATTCTTGCTCTGATATGTGATTTATGAGTTGGTAGTTTATCAAATATGCACATGTATGTTTAAAGAACAATATGGTATGTGCAGTGGCACTATTTTCTAGTTGTAAATTATGTTTCTGTGGTAGGCTTATATTATTGATGGCCTAAACAGTGCATCTGCAAAGAAGAGGGACTGTGTTGATGCGGATAAGATGATTTTCTTGAATGCATGGCGTAGAATAGATTGCCGAACAAGAGAGGCACTACGCCGGAGCTTTCTTACAGATCTTATTGAGGGCTATGAGGTATGTGTTTGCGTTGAACTTGTTTGGAAATAATCAATGCCATTTGCATTGTACTCCGGAAAGTTGGAGTTTTGTTTGTCATGTTTTTTCTTTTATTTCAAGCGAGCAAGTAGTGTAGCATTTGGCTGGAGGTAGGTTGAGCAAAACCGAACCACAACTGAAAACCGAACCAATTTCAATTCTGTCTAATCGGTTTGGTTATTTCGGTTGCTTTTTATGTACAAATCGGTTTAATCGGTTCGGTTTTATAGTCACAAAACCAAAAAAACCGAACTCAACCTATATTATATGTATATATATATAATTTACTATATATTAAAATATATAATTATATGTTATTTAATGTATTTATATTTATATTTAATATATTATATGTTATTTAATTATATTATATATAAAACCGAAATTTACTGAACCGATTTTTTCGGTTCGGTTTATAAATTTTTAATATTTTGGTTTTGAACCGAACCGACTAATTGAACACCCCTAACTGGACGTTTGCCTGTGATATATAGCAGAATGCAACTCAAAATCCTAATTGGAGGCTAAACTTCAATTCATTCTTTCATTCGATGGGATTGATTTGCTGTAGTTATGGTAAACCATGATGCGGCTTCTTAATGATAGAATTCATATATAAATATTAAAAAAAGAAAGGAGTTTTTTTTTTTTTGAACTTAATCTGGAAGCTTCTAATGATTCAGATATCCTCAGGTCAACTACTCTTTCTATAATTGCTTTCTATTGCAATGAAAAACACCAAGTCTCTAGTCAATAGCTTTTACTTGTGTTTTATTGTATGCGTCACTTGTTTTTGAGCTTACCGTACTGTACCCATAGAAAACTCATTGTATATTTTGATTTAGGTGTGTATTAGAGTCCCATGCATAGTTATCTCTACTGAATAGCAAAATCTATGTTCTTGTTAAAAGCCAGCCCAACTTTGTTTTGCAGGCATGCATTCGGGACTTTATTCAGGAGAGCAGAGATAAAGTTCTTGCTTTACAAGTTCAAGATCTTTTTCATATATTGTTGCTGCATGGTGTCTGTGAGGTAATTTTTGCCATTTTCAAAAGCAAGAAATTTTTTTCCCTTAAATAAGCTGTGAAATCCAAAAGGGTTGAGGTAATTGTTCTGAAGACTTGGTGAAAGAGAAAAAATTCCATGACTTAGAAGCATCAATTATTTGGTTGCTCTGAATGTTGTGTCCTCTCTCTCGCAATACCTGATGTCAAAGTGCTATGCAGAATTACTAATATCTTTCCCCCTGCAGTTTTACAACTTGTCATCAGTTAGTGTATCCAAGTCGAAGGGCACAGAGTCGATGAAGACAACTAGGATAAAGAAGAAGAAAATGAGTGTAGCCGAGCTCCCAACTATAACACTGTCGGATTTTCTGAAAATGTCCAAGGTGTCTGGTGATTGTGGGCAGGAGCTCTAGTTCTGTATAAAATATGTTTCGATCTATCTGTACCATTTATTGTATGTAGATTATTGACTCTGATTCCTGAGAAGCCGGAGCTCCTGATTGTACATTATGTTCCCAATCAACTAAGGTTGATTGCGTGTTCAATATTTGATTCTGCATGTTCGTAGTCATGAATTGATTGGAAATTTCACTTTCCTGACATATGCTGACGAATTTGCTGCAAATTCCAAACAATGACTGAACTTCTCAAGTGTTGTTCGAATGAAAATATAATTACTGCTTTGTTACCATCAATGCCTAATTGAAGTATGAAAGTATGGGCCAAGTAATCCGGTGGTTGAGTTTTTCATATCTAATGCAATGCAGTAGATAAAGTCGGATTTTCTTGTATTACTAGCTGCATTTATTTGGGTGGATGACTTTTTTCATTTTCTCTATTTTTTTTGTTTGTTTTTTCAACAGGAAGATAGCAATAGTATGATGTCAGCTAATTGCACAAGCCAAATTGCAAGCTGATTTGATTTTATTGCCACTATATGAATTTGATGTGATACTGGGAATGGACTGGCTAACTAAACATCATGCAATAGTGAATTGTTTCACTAAGGAAGTAATTTTAGAGTCTCCAGACCAGCCGAGAGTT
>CATIWF010118374.1:0-10408 GCA_949630135.1 Balakata baccata
CATATGTTAACTTTGAACATCTCATGTTCACAGCTTATGAGGTCTACTGCTTGATCCAATTAAGGAGTATAACATGTGCTAGTCTATCCGGATCAATAATGTCCCATCTTGTTGATCCTATGACTAGGGATAATTTAGATATTAACATAGTTACACATAATAGGAATCTCATTATCATTATCCCATGCTACGTTTCATATCATAGACTTTCGTTAATCAGTTTAAGATCTATCAATTCATATGCAAGTGAATACTAATATAATGAAAGAATGCCTTTATGAATGTGTACACTAAGTACCAAAGGCGATTGCCTTTTGGGCATATCTTTAACAGTTTTGTTCTTCAATCTTCGCATGGATTGTTGGGTTTTGAGGATGAATCACATTCATAAATTGCAGTGGAAAATAAAAATTTTCAACACTGGAATCAAAGGATTCTACTTGTGCCATTAAAACTAATTAATTCAAAACATAGTTAGAAATTGTACCTTTTAATTTCTTGTGTCAATTCTTCAAAATTTTTTCATGTTGGGTTGTTGCAAACCATAACAATTCAATCTAGGATTGCCTCTAATGATAATCCATGCGAAAGTGAAGAATGAAACCACTAAGGTTTGCCTTGAACACACTCTATGTGCTAGCAAAGAGTGGTGTTCCTAGAGAGAAAAAACAAGAAAATTATCAAATAATTTTATAGAGGCTATTAGTATTTTTCTGATGTAAGAATACTATTTATAGGTATTTCTAAACACCCTAGGGTTGAAAAAATTACCAAAATGGGTTTGGGGGGCTAAATTGGCAATTTGGCCAAAATTGGCCAACCAATTTGAGCAAGCTGAGTGCACGGCCCGTGCGGGTCCGTCACCCCCGGATCAATTTTTTTTTCTGAATTCTTTTCTCCGTGTTCCCATTACGATCCAATGATAAATAATTCTCTCATATTTTTTGTTCTCATCCAAGATCATTTTATTCATCCTTCACACTTCCAGTGCGTGTGACCCATTATGTTCCCGGTTATGTTGGCTACCCTAATTAACAATTAATTCGAGCAATTTATGAGCGGTACTTAGCAACACATCATGATACCAAATTGACCGAAAAGTCGGTGGTTTGACTATGAACCTTTCCATAGACAGCAATATGTACAATTCGTCTTTTCAGCATACTATACTCCACTCAGTTCAGAGCATGGACTATGTGTCAGCTCCTGCTAGACTAACTACGTCACATATAGCCCCAGTGTTGCTAGATCTTTTCCTTGGGACTCATTACTCTATTAAGCATGTCATTAAAGACCATTTTCAGGATGTTTCCACTATGGCCAGAGATTCCCTAGTAATGATCCTGACAAGAGGTTGTAGGTATACTCTCTCTCGATCAGGAGCGATGAATCCTCTGTTAGCTATCCAATTACCTTCGAATGCCTCAAGCTGTACCCATTCACCATCCTATGAGCGACCTCAATGAGGCAACAAGGAACAGAGTCAAAATACAGAATCAATATCTAAGATGGATTGAATACCTCAAGTTTAAGGATACATGCACCATTGCTATGATGAGACTATCATTGACATTTGAATAGATAATCAATATGATTGTCTCATAGAAGATCATCCAATGTACTTAGCTACTCTTAGCAAGTATCTACATGTTAACTCTAAACATCTCATGCTTATAGATTATGAGATCTACTGCTTGATCCAATAAAGGAATATAACATGTGCTGGTCTATCTAGATTAACAATGTCCCGTCTCATTAATCCTATGACTAGGGATAATTTAGATACCAATATAATTACACATGATAAGAATCTCATTATCATGATCTTATCATGATTTCCTTCATGCTATGTTTTGTATCAAGGACTTCATTAATTGATTTAAGATCACTATCAATTCATATATAAAATGAATACCAAATTAATGAAAATGCCTTTTATTAATCAAATAAACATGTATAATAAGTGCTAAAGATGATTGCCTTTAAAGCACTTCTTTAACATGGACTTCATTAGAGACAACTCCATTTGGATTGTTGTGATTTGCAATAATCAGACAAGGTGTGAAGTTAAAGAATCGAGCCAAGAAATTAATGGTATAATTTCCAACAATGTATTTGTTCAATTAATTTTAATAGCGCAAGTAGAATCATACGATTCAATTTTTGAAACTTTAATTTTCTGCTACATTTTTCTGAATGTGATTCATCTTCAAGATCCAACATTAGTATCAAAGCCCCCTTTTGTCCATTGAAATTAATTTTTATTAAAGGTACAATTGGATTGCACGGTTTTGGTAATTTTTGTTTATTTAATTTATAAAATTTGTTTTAAATATTTTTCTTTCCATAATCTAATCATGGGATTATTAAGAATGATTATTTTTATAGAAAAATAGTTTGAATATGATTCAAATAATGAATTTTAAATTTATTGCAAAATTACTGAAAACTATATTTTGATAAACTAGTGATGTTGTTTGGTATAATTGAAGGGGCTGTTCATAATTTTTTTTTGTAATTTGAATATGAAAATTATTTAGATACATTGAAAATGTGTTTAAGCCTCTAAAAGGGTACAATAATTAAGTAACAATTGTTTTAATTAATTTTACAAACAAACAACTAAACGAGACTGTTTTAGTGCCTCCAGCGGAGCTGTTGTATTTGAATTTTTTGTATGTGTGTATTTTGGTTCCAGAACTTTAAAATATTTTTTATGTGATATTTAATATGTTATTTTAATGTTAAATTCATGGAAAAATTATTTTCTTCAAATTTAAATTTCCAAATTAATTCTAGATAGTAAATGAATCGTTTTAAGTATTTAGTGTGTCAGTTCATTTGCCTTGATGATTTTAGTGTGTGCCAAAATTATTTTAATGAGCTTGACCTGACCTAAAGATGCTTACAATAATTATATAAGGCTCTGGGAATTTTAAAAAATTTTGGAAATTAATTTTGAATTAATTTAAGTTGAGTAAATTTAATTCTAGTATGACTAGATGATGGTGCGTATCTTAAAATTAAATTGTTTAATTTTTGATATCATAATAACTTAATTTTAAGGTTGATTAATTTTAAATTAATTTCAGAAAATATGGAATTTAATTTAATTTGATTAAATATTAAAATCCATATTGAAATGACATACAAAATTGAATTAACCAAAACAACATAAGTAGGTAATTTCAGTTTAAGTGTTGAAACCGTTTTTCAAATTTATAATCCAAAATTATCACTACCTTAATTATTTTATTTTATGCATTAGAGAATGCATGCTAGGGGTGTTTGGGAATGCATAATGGATGATTATGGACTTAGGCCCAATGTGATTAAGCATGCATGATTAATTTTTGTTTTATGGTAAATAGAGCCTGTGTGTCCCTACCTTTTTTTTCTTTCTCATATATTTCTTTTATCATCTCACTTCCCTCAAACGTAAATTGATGTTTTCTATTTTAAAATATGTAATTAGATTATATAAGATTAGGATAGAATGGAGATACAAAGGAGCAAGAAGCAAAAGGAGATGGTGCCATAAGCAATTAGACTTAAAAATAGGAACTGATTTCTATTTTTGGGTTATAACTTATGCATATACCTAGGTGAGACCTAATAAATCCCTTTTCAGCTCAAGGGATTGATATTAGAATTTCCATAATTATGCCATTTAGTAAATATAACTATCTTTATATATTCTTGTGATGGTGAATATATAAATGTATGCTAGTTAATATATGAGATTTAATCAACAAAATGTCTCGCTTAAATAAACAATTAAGTCTTATACCTTCCATTAATATAGGGAGAACCAGAGTTCTTCTAGAGTCTGGGTTGTTGAGCACACTCAAGCCTACTCTATAAGAATATGTTCGAACCATTGAAATTCGATTTCATGATTAATGGGTTCGACTTAACCGATTACTTTGATTTGTTGAGCACACTCAAGGTTAGTGTGAATTGGAGGCGATGTTGGGTAATGTACACATATCAAGAATTGACAACCTAATGATTTGTACACACATCAATTAGTTGATAGCACAATTCGGTAATTGCATTTATAGATGCAATTGGTATAGATCAGATTCCTACCAATTTGACCTAAGAAAGCTTGTTGAGCACACTCAAGGTTTTTCTTAAGTTGGAATTGGATACTCACCAACTAGGAGAACTTCCATGTAGGTTCTCTCATATTCATACTGAGGGCTATAGGTTTGCAATAAAATAGTGGGTGCCATAATGCGTATTATTAAAGACCTAATAATCATGCATTTATGTGCACACTTCTACAATCTCAATCTTTATATCTAGGTTGTTAGAATCATATTATTCATTGTGAATCAAAGCATAATCATGAGTCATACATTTTGACTAACCTAAGCTTCCTTGAGTAGCTTAAAACTGAGAATGGTTCTCAACTCTAAAGGGTTGCCAAAGTATTGGAATAGCCATTTTCTTTCCTTTACTACTAGAGAAGCAAATGTTACGAACAATTTGCATACAAGTACTCGAATAATAATGGAATAGTTCTATGTTATTCAAACTTCAAAAAGCAGCATTGAATTGGTTGCAAAACCATTATATATCATCTGAGGGAGATAACCAAAATGAAACACCCTTACATATAGTTGGGATTTATTCCTAATTCATATGAAAGTATGTTACTAGACGTCTATATGAAATGTGGATATTTTAAAACTTTTTAGAAATCAATATGTGCATCATGACCATGATATCTGACTTAAAACAAATCATTAAACCTGTTCAAAAAGTAAACATATATATACATAACTTAAATATCGAGATTTTCTTATGAACTTTAACTTATGTATATTAAATTATACTATCATATGACATTTGTGACCATAAATTATGAAATTTTGTTGGATTGTTGATGTGAATTATGTGATAAGCGGATAAAGCCCAATTACTCTAACCAGGACTAGAGCTAGGATAAATGGTATGTTATTAAGGGAGTTTGGTACCACTTAGGCCTGGAGTTGGCTATCTTGGATATGAGACTCATATATTGGAGGGTATGTTCGGAGTGGCACCCTCAGAAACATTAAGATGATCTTTTTCTTGGGCGAAGTTCCTGAGTGGCTCGGAGTAGCCCCAGTGCCGTATCCAATTTAATTTGTTTTATAGTATAAGGGCAAAACAATCATAACATTCCAACTTAATAAGTATGAAGTAAGGCATTATGGAGTAATATATATGAGTTAAAGTATGTTATTCTATATATGAAATATTGTGTGGTATTGTGTTCTGCTGAAACATGTTTATTGGATGTGGAGATATATATGCTCATGCATACATGAAGATTAAAACTATCTATTGTTATGTACCACTAAGCATTTTATGCTTAGCATGTGGATGTTGATTTCCCACGCAGATTGAAGATAGAGGATCAATTGCTGACCAATAGAAGAAGCCCAAGGAGAAAAGTCCATAACAAACCTGTTGGGGTTGGTGATACAACTATTTCTTTTTGTTATTTGTCTTTGGGAGGGAATGTAAATATTCTAAATTTTAGATGAATTTTTTTATAACTCTAGCCAAGTTGAGGCATTTATTTTGTAATATGAAAAAAAAAAAATATATTACAAATATTATGCATATTCAAAAATTTACTCCATATTTTGAAAAGTCATCACGGCCATGGTGCAAAAGTTGTTTTTTTTGTAAAGAAAAAAAAAATGTATGTCTTACCTTTTAAAACTTTATAGAACATTTCTATATAGTTGAGGTATATTCATTAATTATATGGTAGGGTGTTACATTTTTTGTATTAGAGCTTAGGTTTAGGCAATTCTAGATCTAGGCAGGGATGGGTGGTATCACAAAATATTGGATTGTCCTATATGACTCTAATGTGGGCTCTTCTATGTTGGCATGTAGGAACAAGAGAGATATGACTAGCATTGACCTTGAGGGGGAGGGTAGTAACAGTTCTTCAGAGCGTGATGAGAGAGATCAACCTAGTCAGGCCGGTGTTCAAGGGTCAGCTTTTGTCCCATCTTCACAACCACCATTGGGAAGCCAAGCTGGGCAATACCCTGACCCAGTAACTCAACGGATCTTAGCCTTGCTATAGAGGATAGCACAGACGATACCACAAGCTCCACCACCTCCTCCTCTGCCACCACCTCCACAATAAACAAAAGTGCAGTTGGATAAAGTTAGGAAATATGGAGTTACAAATTTTTTAGGCAGAATTGATGATGATCCAACTACTGTTGAGCTTTAGCTAGAGCAGATGGAAAGAGTATTTGATGATCTCTACTACCTGGATGATCTTAAAGTAAAGTATGCAGTCTTATTACTTCAGGAGGATGCATATGCTTGGTGGAAGTTAGTTGTGATGAAACTGTCTACACCACAACCTCCTACTAGGAGTTCTTTATGACAGAGTTCAAGGATAAGTATGTGCCACGAGTTTATAGAGACAAGAAGAAACATGGGTTCTTTTGTGGTTAAGTATGAGAGGGAGTTCACTAGACTGAGCAGGTATTCAGCTGGGATTATTACAGATGAGTCTAATCAGTGCCGCAGGTTTGAGGAGGGATTAGATACAGACATTGGGTTTCATGTGGTTTTACATAGGTACCAGGAATTCTCTTAGTTAGTTGCATTAGCTATTAGTGTGGAAGAGATGAAGAATTTGAAGAGGCCTAGTGAGTCATCAAGAAAAGACTTCAAGAAGCCTTCTTTTAGTGCCACCCAGACATCGAGCAAGAAAGCTCGCACAGGTCCAGGTCGGTTCTAGTAGAGAGGACAGAGTTAGGGTCATGCTCATTCAATTCCCACTGGGCAAGGACCACCCTTTAGAGCCACTTTTACTACTGCTAGTAGTCAGACTCATATTCAGAGGGAGTCGGCACTAGAGTGTACATCTTGTGACCGAAGGCATAGGGGAGAATGTTGGGGACCTGCAGCATGGTATAACTATAGGTCCATAGATCATTTTAAGAAAGATTGCCCCCACCCTATTTGTGGGACTCCTACACAGACTCAAGCTTCAGCATCTACTCAGGGTAAAGGTCGGGGATAGTTTAAAGGTGGCAGGGGCGAACAAAGACCAAAAGCTTCAAAAACAGTAAATCGACTAGGATCCAGTTGTGCACCTGCAAGACCATATGCAATGAAGGAAAAGGAGGATCAAACCACCACAGATGTTATTGTGGGTATGTTTTCTTCGCATGGTTTTGATTTATATGGTCTTATAGATCCGAGTTCTACACATTCCTATCTTTGCACGAACACTATAGGTCAGTACCATATGGTCAATGAGAATTTAGACTATGAGATTGAAGTTTCAAATCCTTTAGGCCATAGTGTGGTAGTGAACAAAGTATATAGACAATGTCCTGTAGTTATACATGGGAAAGAGTTTCCTATGGATCTTATTAAGCTGCTTTTTCATGAGTATGATGCTATCCTAGGCATGGATTGGCTTTCTCGGCATAAGGCAGTGATAAACTGCAAGTAAAGCTAGTGATACTTAAGACTGCAAATCATAAAGATATGCGGTAAGAGGAGAGATAGTGCCACAATTTCCACGTGATTTGTCTATGATGAAGGCCAAAAGGATGTTGAGGAAAAGATGTGAAGCTTACTTAGCTCATATCATTGACACTAGGAAGGGAAGTCCAGACCTCGAAGATATCCCTATTGTAAGGGAATTTTCATGTGTTTCCAAAAGAGTTACTAGGTTTACCACCTGAGAGAGAGGTAGATTTTTCTATTGAACTTACTACAGGTATGACTCCTATTTCATCTACACCATGTTAGAGATATACCCAAAAGGCAATCGCCTTAGGCACTTAGTGTACACATTCATAAAGCATTCTTTCATTATATTAGTATTCATTTGCATATGAACTGATATGGATCTTAAACTAATTAATGAAAGTACATGATATGAAACATAGCATGAAGGAAATCATGATGGGATCATGATAATGAGATTCCTATCATGTGTAATTATGTTAGTATTTAAATTATCCCTAGTCATAGGATGAACAAGATGGGACATTGTTGATCCGGATAGACTAGCACATGTTACACTCCTTGATTAGATCAAGCAGAAGATCTCATAAGCTGTGAACATGAGATGTTCATAGTTACAATATGGATACTTGCTAAGAGGAGTCAAGTACATTAAATGACCTGCTATGAGACGTTCATATGGATTATCTATTCACATGTCAATGATAGTCTCATCACAGCAATGGGGCAAGTATCCTTAGACTTGAGGTACTCAAGGATATCTTGGATACTGATTCTGTGCTTTGACTCCATTCCTTGTTGCCTTATAAAGGTCACTCATAGAGTGGTGATTAGGTACAGCTTGAGGCATTCGAAGGTAATTAGGTAGCTAATAGAGGATTCACCACTCCTGATATAGGAAGAGTATACTCACGGCCTCTTATCGGGATCATTACTCAAGAATCTCTGGCCAGAGTGGAAATGTCCTGAAGATGCTCTTCAATGACATGTCTAATAGAGTAATGAGTCCCAAGAACAAGATCTAACACCACTTGGGCAAGATGTGATATAGTTAGTCTAGCGGGAGCGGACATATAGTCCATGCTCTAAACCGAGTGGAGTATAGGATAGTGAAAGGACGAATTGCACAATTGTTGTTTATGGAAAGGTTAGTAGTCAAACCACTGACTTTTTAGTCAATTGGAGATCATGTTGTGCTGCTAGATACGGTTTATGATTTGCTTAAATTATTTGATAATTTAAGTGGCCAACATAACCAGGAACCTAAAGGGTAACATGCATTGGAGATGTAAAGAATGAGTAAAAAGGCTTTGGATGGGATCCAAAATATGAGAGAATTATTTTGAGTCGATTCACAATAAGATCGCGGAAAAAAATCTTTCGGGGGCTTGACGGGCATGCGCACTAGGCAGGGTAGGCCAATAGGGCCTGCCCAGCAGACCCAGGCAGGCTGCTGCAAGCTAACGCACTCAACAGTTCGCACATGAGCTTAAATTGGCCATTAAGGCCATTTATCCCATATAACTCTCATTTTCTCCTCTCTTAATTTTTGGTCAATAAAACTGATTTTTTTTAGATCTAAAAGAGCCCAAAAGATAGAAATTTGACAAGGAAAAATTTTTGGGAGAAGAAAAATTTTTGGAGACAACAAGAAAATTAAAGAGTTTAATTTTCTTCTAAAAGGAACATACACCATTGCTAGCATTTTGAGGTATGTTCAAGTCATCTCCCTAGTGGTTTCATTCTCTCATCTTCGCGTGGATATTGTTAGAAATAATTTGAGATTGGATTGTTGTGGTTTGCTATAACCCAACAAGGTGAGAAGTTGAAGAAAAATCAAAAAATTATAATGGTATAAATTCTGAATTTTCCTTGGTTAAATTAGTTTTAATTGGCACATGTATAATACTTTGATTTAGATTTTGAAAAATTTTATTTTCCGCTGCATAATATGTATATGATACATGCTCAAAACTTATCATTGGTATCAGAGCCACCTTGTGCCCATTAAAATTAATTTTAATTTAAGGTGCAATTGGATTGCATGGTTTTGATGATTTTCGATTTTTTGATTTGTAAAATTGAAATTAATTTGTAAAATTTGTTTTTCATATTTTTCTTTCCATGATCTAATCATGAAATGATTAAGGATGATTATATTGATTGAAAATTTTTTTGAATATTATTCAAATAATTAATTTCGAATTTATTACAAAATTGCTGAAAATTGAATTGTTGATGAACATGTGATGTTATTTGGATTAATTGTTGGGGCTGTTCATATTTTTCTTGTAATTTCATTATGTAAAAATTATTTAGTCATATTTAGAATGTGTTTAAGCCTCTGGAAGTATCCAACAATTAATTAAAAATTTTTTTTGTTTACTTTTTAAACAAACACCGAAATGGGGCTATTTTGGATACCCGGCAGGACTATTTTGTTTGATTTTTTTGTATGTGAATATTTCATTTACACCACCTTGAAATATTTTTATGTGATTAAAAATATATTATTTTGATATTAGATGCATGCCGAAATCAATTTACTTGAATTTAAATTTCCAAATTAATTCTAGACGGTAAATGGGTCATTTTGAACGTCTTATGTGTTGGTTTGTTTCTTTTAATGATTTTGTTTGTGCCAAAATTATTTTAATGGACTTGATCTAACCTAAAGATGCTTAGAATGATGATTTGAAGTTCTGGAAATTTTGGAAATTTTTTGGAAATTAATTTCGAATTAATTTAAGTTAAGCAAATGACTAGAAAGTGACATGTATATTATAATTAAATTGTTTAATTTTGGACATCATAATAATTTGATTTTAAGGTGAATTAATTTTGAATTAATTCTGGAAATATGAAATTTAATTTAATTTGATTAATTATTAAATTC
>CATIWF010118433.1:0-12920 GCA_949630135.1 Balakata baccata
CAAAATTAACTTGAACTTTTAAAATTGTACTAGTATAGAATTGTATTTTCTATTTTCTCATTTAGATACATAAACTTTTAAAATTTTATCAATTTATAAATTTCGGCAAAATTTTGTTGACATGACATAAAATTTCAGCAAGATTAAAAAGGTTATTCTGACTATGAAACTGAGTCATTTCGGAAACTTTAAAACGACATAATTTTTATTTTTTCAAAAATTTTAAATTTTAAATTTTTTTGGCGAAACTCTGCTGACAGTAAAATTTTTGTTTCTTTTTACTTTAATGACCAGCCAACTCCTAAACACGACATATACATGTATTATTTTTCAAATTTAAAGAGACATTTATGTTTTAAAATTTTAGAAAAAATAAAATTGATAACTTTTAAAAGTTTTTATGATGACTAAGCTTTTTAGTTGGTACAACTTTTTTAATCTTGCACAGAGTTTTACGCCATATTAGCAAAATTTTGCCAAAATTCATGAATTGATAAAGTTTTAAATGTTTGTATATTTAAATTAAAAAATAGAAAATATAATTTAATTTTGATATAATCTTAAAAATTCATATTATTTTTTACAATTATTCGATAAAGTTCTAATGATACTAATATTTTAAATAGGGGCACAAGTTTATCTTATATATTAAAATTTATATATAAAATAGAGGCATTGCACATGATTATGAGATATTGGATTCGTTACTAATCATCATTTGGTTTTTATACAATTTTTTTATTAATTAATTTGTTTCATCTTATTATAATATTTTATTTATAGTGAATTATAAAAATACATATTTATCTCAAATTTTATCAAATTACTAATTTTTTCATTATTAATAATTATATATAAAATAAGAGTAATAAATACTTTACAATCATTTTACTTCTCCCTTTATTCCTACTTTTATATATGTTATGATTTGATTAAAAATTACAACAATCATTAATGTGTACTACACGTGATTATTAGATATTTGACTCGTATTATAACTCATATGAATATTACTAATTTATTCATTATTAAGAGTCATATATAAAATGGAGATGGTAAATAATTTACAATCATTTTATCTGTCTCCTAAATTACTAATTTATTTATTATTAGGAGTCATATATAAAATATAGGCAGTAAGTATTTTATTGTCATTTTATCTGTCTTCTCTATTTCTAAGTATTTACGTGCAATGCACATAATTTTTAATAATAATAATAATAATAATAATAATAATAATCTTACCTAACAATTAATTTTAGTTATCATATAATAAATTCACATTTAATTTAAATACTAATAGTTGCTAATTATATTTTATTCGTATATTTATATAAAAGTAAATTATAACATATATAATAATTAAATACTAATAATTAATATAGATTAATATTTTGTATGCATCTAAGACGAACGATAATATTATTATTAAATATAATAATTTTCATTAAATTTTATAATTTTTTTTGCAATTTATTAATGTTAATATATTTAACAATAAAATCTAAGTTATTTGATTGATAATAAAAAATATAATATTTTAATTATTAAATGTATTAAAATATTAACTAGGTTCCATAAATTGAAATTCATGTCAATTGTAGAGATAAAATATATTTGAAATTATAATTGAAATTTTGTTAATATGGCAGTGAGGATCACTGATTGTAATTGTAACCAATTTTATTGATAATGATGCTCTAATAGACAGCTGGCATAATATTGAAATATGATATGATATGTCACTAGAAATTAGCTGGATTGACTTTAATGAAACAAAAATATATTTCAGTAATTTTTTGTGATGAAAAAATATTTTATAATTTTATTGCAATAAAAATAAATTTGAGTAACTAATAATGAAATTAACCTGTAAACAAGGAGTAGCAAAAGAGGAAGATGATATGGGCGAAACAGTGAGCAGTTCCATTAGCTAACCTTTTAACAAACAGTAATTTAAAACTTTGAATCAAGATTCATGCATAAGAATCAAGAGTCGTTAGGCATTCGTAACATAAAATCCAATTTTAGAAATTCGATTATGCGAAAGTATTAAAGATACTCTCGAATACGTTCAATAAGTAAGTATCTGCTGTCAATTTCGATTTACAATACCATTTCCAATCCTACTATGAAAATAAGATTAATATTTTATTTGTAGTAAATTGAAAAGATTAAAACATAATAATTAAGTCTAATTTTTTATAATTAAAAAAATAATACTGCGGTTTTTTTAAAATAAAAAAATATTGCAGTTAGAAATATTATTTTTGGTGATGTATATTTTCAGACCGTGGTTGATGAAAAAAAATTTCTGACCGTGGAAAATACAATTTGAGGTGATATATTTTTATATTATTGAGATAATTACAGCAATTCTGCCTTTTGGAAAGAATTTTCCCCAAAAATCCAGTTGTGTTCTATTTACGAAACACTCCCTCCTTGTTTTTAATAATTACTTTTATTACTTTCGTTTTTCCTCCAATCCTATCTCGTACATCCCTCTCTCCCTAATTCTTCTTCTTCTATGGCCGCTATGCCTTCGTGGCGACCGAGACCAAGAGGATGGCGTTATTCTCGGAATCAGGCGATTCATGGTCGAGTCGCGGAGATGTAATCTGTTGAGTCAGTACTCGAAGGAGAAAGGCGGTTTTGGAGATGTCATTCTCGGAATGACATGCGACCGCGAAGGGAATGGAAATGGAAACGGAAACGGTGCGTTATTATTCTTTTTCACTTTTTTTTGTCAACTCAGATTTTGTTTATGGGGGAATTCAGATGAGATTTTCGGTTGAAGAGAGGCTCGACAAAGAAATTAAAGGAAGAAAAGCTGCTAATTGGGCTTAATTTTCCATTTTTGATATCATTAAAGTTGGATCATTAGAGTAGAAGATGAACAAATTAAGCTGGACAGGTGATCCGTCTTGCTATTTGCTAGTCTCACTAGCTAGTTGTTCTGTGGCCTAGTACTCCATCAGTAGCATATCTTTTCATTAATCATCTATAGCTATAACTAATACCTTGTGCTAGCAGTTAATTTGTAGCTATTTTCAATAAAGTTAGTTAATAACTCTTATATAAAACGATACAGCAAGTCATCTTTCAATTCAATGAACAACAATTATGATTAGTTTAGGTTAAGTTAAGTTAGTTAATAAGATCCTTGGATTGTTTAGCCAATTGATATGATGGTGTCTGCTTCTTCGTCTCTTGTTTTCTTTTGATTTTCTTCTCTGAGTTTAAAATTTTAAATGAAGTTTAGATAATTAGAGAATTGAGTTCCAACTGTAACTAGAATTATATTTTTACAATTTAATCTAAATTTTCAATTTTGCTCAATGATTTATTCTTAATACTTTGGTTTTTTTAGTTAGTCTGATTTGAATTTAGTTGTATTATATGTTTGTTATACATGACAAAATGAAATTCATCAAAGATGCAAATAATCACCGCTGAAAAGTTGTTTGTTAAGATTTATTCTTTTTCTTGAATGAAATGTTGATAGCAAGGAATTTTGGTTTTTTTGACTTTCTAAATTCATTTCCGATATTAGGATTTGACAAAAGAAGCCAAGAAATAAGAGAAATAGATATGGTAGCTTGACACTCAATTTTTCATTTTTCTCAAACAGTGATTTTCAGAGTTCAAACTGTCTAGTCCAAAGTTTTTTGCCTATTTGAGTTCATTTCCGATGTCAAAATTACAAAAGGAAGCCGGAAAATAAGAGAACTGGAGATGACAGCCTTGACATTCAATTTTTATTTCCTGATTAGTTTTCAAACAGTGGTTTTCGGAGCTCAAAATATCCAATTCAAGGTTTTCCGATTCTCTTAGTATATTTACATTATCAAAATTACAAAAGAAAACTGAAAAATAGAAGAAATTGAAGGACATATTATGTACGATTTTCTCTTTGACTATCTCGTAAATCTGGTAGGATTTTAGAAAAATTAATGTCATCGAAGTGAAAAATTGTAATGATTGGAGATCATTTTGATGGTGAATAGAGTTAGTAGCAGTGAAGGAAGAAAGAGAAAAGAAAAGGAGAGAAGAAGAAAGAAAAAGAAGAAAAAGAAAGAAGAAGTATTGAAAAAATTGAGCAATTGGTGAAAAAATTTCCTAGTTATCTCATAATTTTGAAAATGAAACTTATGGAAGATAGTATTTTAAGGAGGGAATTGTGTCCAAATCCCTAATTTATTTGATGAATAATTTCGGCTTTCAGCCTTTCAGTTTCACTGTTATTTTGGAAAAAAGGAAAAAAAGAATGACAATCATTAATTGTCAATAGATTCAATATCAGTTCACTAAAACCCTAACCCTCAATTTTATTCTTCAAGATCTCAATTACGTGTTCCGCTTTCTTCTCTGCATATAAGCCCGCCAGCCAGCCACCCTCCAAATGTTTCGTCCAGTCGACTTCTCTCTTTGTCGCTCCTCTAATTTTCATTCCCCAATCTTTGACCTCCAAAAATCCCAACTTTCCAATATCCCTCTTTCTTCACAAAATTTTCACAAATCATATTCTTGCAATTTCACTTATACTCGCCACCGATTCTTTGCATCTCATTGCAAAATGGGTGATGCCCACAAACCCAAATCCATCAGCCCACATCTAGAAAAAGCCAGTAAACAAGAATTGTTCCGTGCCCTCGAGTCCTCTCTTGGTTCCTCTTTCAGCGCTGACCCCATTTGCCCTCCGCCGAACCCTTTAATCATTGTAATTAGCGGCCCAAGTGGGGTCGGTAAAGATGCTGTTATCAAAAAGTTAAGAGAAGCGCGACAAAATTTGCATTTTGTGGTAACTGCAACCAGCAGGCCAATGCGGCCAGGGGAGATTGATGGCAAAGACTATTTTTTTGTGCCCAAAGAGGAATTTTTATCCATGGTGGAGAGAAATGAGCTGTTAGAATATGCACTTGTTTATGGTGATTACAAGGGGATACCGAAGAAGCAAATTAGGGAGTACATGGGAAGAAGATATGATATTGTATTGAGGGTGGATATTCAGGGAGCAAAGACATTGAGGAAGATTCTGGGGAAATCTGCTGTGTTTATATTTTTGGTGGCAGAGAGCGAGTTGAAGCTTGTGGAGAGGCTGATAGATAGGCAAACAGAGGCAGCAGAGTCTTTGCTCGTTAGGATTGCCACAGCCAGAGGCGAAGTGAAGCATGTCAAATATTTTGATTATGTGATTGTTAATGCGGAGGGGAAGTTAGATAATGCTGTGAAGCTGGTGGAGTCAATTATCGATGCAGAGAAGGCTAAGGTTCAGCAAAGGACTGCTGTGATATAGTTGAAGGTTTTGGTTTTATTTTTTGAGGTATGCACGAAATGCTTTCTTCTTCTTCTTCTTCTTCCTTTTTTTTGTTGTTCTTTCATACATTTTAATGTGTTTACCAATTTAGCTGGTACTAGTTTGAAAGCTGTGGGGACTTGTGGGTAAAATGATTTATTGTTACCAAAACTTTTGCTTGTGAATCGAATTGGTTCCAAAACTTTTGCTTGTATCAAATTGGTACCAAAACTTTTGCCTGTATCAAATTGGTACCAAAAATTTAAAATTGAGTTTTAGATCATGATACTTTTCCGTCATAAACATCAGCAAATTAGGAGGGCATACACATCAGCAAATTAGGCGGTCATGTGTCTAGATCAGCATGAATCAATATGAAACTAACTTCAAAGTTTTAGTAACAATTTGATATAAAATAAAATTTTGATACTAATTTGATACACATGTAGAAGTTTTGATACAATTAATTCATTTTACCCGGAGACTTGCATTCAAAGTTACTATCAATGAGTTTCATGGCATGACTTCTAAATGGATATGAGATGATGTCTATGTAATCTATTCTTCAATTATAGTATAGAGGACTATGGACTAAAACGGTACCGGCTCCAATGTCTTTTATGTGCACTTTCGTTATTTTAGTGTCTTTCTTGATTAGTTTGCATCACTACTATCAATTCTGTCTATTCTAGTATTTGATTAAGTTAATTCCCTTTTTGGGTTCTTTTAGTTTAATAAAGTCTTTTGGTCTTTTCAATTGCTTACACTTCAAGCGTACAAAAAAGTTTAGGAATGAACCTTCTTGCTGTCCTATTAGTACGTCATTAGGCAACCCCAAGAAACTTTCTGCATCTAGCCATTACTAGCATAGCTGGTGTCTTACCTTAATCATTTTGGATTATGCAACAAAATTCGTTTGTGCCCTTTAATTATGATAATTCAAAACTTTTTTCTTACAGGGGTGAGGAGAAGAACCATTTTTATGTATTCAGTTTTGGATGCTTTTTCTGTAAATGAGATACCTAAAGGGCTTAAATTATAAATGTAAAGTCGTACATGGTTGCTTGTGCTAGGCTCAGATTCAGTAGTTTCAATATGCTAGACCTTGATGGTGAAGCCCAGTTTGGTTCTGTAGGTGAGCTGTTTCTTGTGGCCCATGATTGCTGAGCCCTGGAGCTCAAAGATTATGGATTTGGCAAAACTGGATTTTCAAGCTGTACCAAAACCGTGGTCCATCAGAAGCAGTGGCAGAAAAAGAAAAACGGTGTGTTTGAGATTGTTTTTGAGTGTTTCAAAAACATGTTTTGAATGTTTTTTATTTAATTGACTGATTTTTTAAATTTTTTATAAACTGCTTTTTCCAAACTACCTTTTGAAAAAAACATATATTTATCTGCTTCTACCAAAAGCAGTTTTCAAAACTAAAAAAAAAAATATAAATTTTTTTCCAAAAAATGTTTTTCCGAAACTAAATGCCAAACAGAGCCAAAAGAAAAAAGAACAAAGAACAAAGAACAAAAGAAGAAAAAAAAAATAAAAAAACTAGAAACAGGTTGAAAAAGAAGCCAAAACCTGTTTGCCCATCAGGCTCCATGATTTGGTGGAAACTGTTGGTTCTGGCAAAGTTCTTTTTGTCTAATAAAGTGTTGTTTGACAGCAGTTGTGCCTAAGGTTTTCTTTCTTTTTGTTTTTTTGGGCTGAACCTGTTTTTGCCCTTGACAACTTTGATTCAGTGAAAACTGAAACCAACTGAATATGTTGTCTGGCTTGATTAAAATTGTTTTTGTACCTCTCTCTCTCTCTCTCTCTCTATATATATATATATATATATATTTGTATGATTATAATGACATTTTATAGCTTTTCAGCCACTGAATGTTCTCTGTTTTTTTTTTTTTTTTTATATGCAGGAAAATGAGATAACAGGCCAAAGATATGGGGGTATTAGACTGCTGCTTTTTTTACCAGGGTCTTTGCCAATCTGCCATTTGGAATACTAACCTGCATTTTAGAAAAACAGTATTATTGCCAGTCACAATATTGAGAAGACGCAATAATAAGGTGGAACTTGAGCTGGTTTTATTTCGTGATCTCAGAATTTATGTATTGTATTGTAAAGGATCAAAGAATTTGTGTATTATACATGCATTAGGAAACTTCTGTTTCGTTTAGTTCATCCCTCAGATTCTTCATTTGTATGTAAAATGTCAAAGTCAATAATTGGGAAGAAAATTTACTGATGGGATGTCTGCTAATGTGTTTTAGGTTCAAATCTCATTGGATTAAGAGGTCATGAGAAGGGGAAACAACCTCCAGTTTTCATAGCTAGCTTGATATAATGATGTTATAAAAGATAATAATTATTATAATAAGAACAAAGAGAACTTAGCTTAAGGTGTTAGATTTATTGTAGCTACGTGTTTCAGGATATTGTGACAAGGTGCAAATTTTGTTTGACTTGCCTGAAGTTAATGCCTTGCGTTAATTTGTTTGATTTGGTAGATGATGTTAGATATGATGCCAATAGCAATAAGTCTGACAATTGATAAAATTCAGTTTGAATTGGCAGGAATGACCTATCAACCGTGGACTTTGAGTTGAGCTGGTCATGGTGATGATCCTAATGAAGTTCCTCTACCAAGTTGCAGAGATTTGACATTGTCTCCTTTCAAGTGGGGTTTGAATGGACCAGGAATCAAATATTGGTTAGGTATTATGCTATTTAGAGATTAACCTGAATTTTTTAGAAGCTTAATTTACACATGGAAGCCTCTGGTATAAAAATGTTTGATATGGAGAGAAACATTCTCTCTTTCTAGTCCCATTTTTTTTCCATTTCTTGGAAACTAACCTCATAAAAACACTTGTGAAGGCTTGAGATTAGATTGGGGATATTGTATTAGGGAGTTAAACGATTCAAGCTACTCTAGCTTGATTTATAAAAGAGTTTGATTTTAACTCGAAGTTAATCGAGTCAAACTCGAGTTTGAACAACTTGAATAGTTTGTCAAGTTGAGTTCGAGTATAACAATACTTAATCCGTAAGGCTCACAAACTTATTTGAGTCAAGTTGATTCAAATCAATTTCAAATTGAGCCAAATACACTATTTATTAAAATTTTTTAATTTATTCGAATTTTATCCAATCGAACTCTAATAGTTCAAATATTCTGCAAGTTGAGTTTTGAACAATTGAAAAAAAGAAAAAAAAAAGAGCTCGAACCTGATATCAACTCGATTGCACCACTAGATTGGACTTACAGAAAAATAATGGTTTGGCTTCCCTTAAAATAATAATATGACAAATTAATGTGAATTGGCTTCCTTCCCTTGATAAAACTAATCATTTTTTACAAATCTTCTTGATTATAGCATGTCCTTGCTTCCATGCTTGGAAGCCGAATTCTCGAAGAATTAGTTTTCTTTTCTTATTTCTTTTCCAACATTATAAAATAAAATGGAATAAAGTCTACACGCAACAGAAACATATGTCATTGACCACCAGCAATTGAAGCCAATCCGGTATTTAGGCTCTTTAGCGATGCTTAGAGGTACATTTCCATAGTGTTTTTAATTTATTAAAGCTAATTAATAAACCAATATGGTATTAGTAAAATAATCAAGATCGAGTTTGGATTTCCAATCTTTTCTAAAAAAACTAATTAAATAATCACTTTCAAGGCTTCAACGTGGGTCCCAGTGGAGCCTTTAGCTTGACACAAAGAGGCTCATTCCTTTCCTGTGATAATCCATTTGTACAAGTTATAACCAAGACTTTTGAAGAACAGTGACAACATGGATTGTTTCAAGAAAATCTTGATAGAAAATTCACTCTTTCCCTTCCAACTCCTTTGTGCAAGTTATAAATAACCAAATTGCCACATTCCTACACTTGGGTTTCTAAGAAATTGGGTTTTAAGGCACGTTAAGATCATTGAATCAGCTGAATTATGAAGAGAATTCAGTAATTGTTGAATTAATATTAATAAAACCATAAATGTATGCTGACTAGAAGCTTAGTAATAACCTAATCTCAACAAAGATATCAATGATCTGCCATTCTCTAGATGAGGTTCTCATTGGCAATTAATTATTACTAGTTGTTCTCACGAAGAGGAAGACCTTGGATAAACATTATTATTAAAGAACAGTTGGATGATTTAGAGATTATTAAAGTCAATACTATGAATAGAGAAAATCCTATAATTTGACACTTATACCCCTTTTGCATTTGGCTTAAAAGAGTTCTTGGACGTGAGCTAAAAGCCTAAAAGTATGGCCAAAAAGGAAAAAAAAAATTTGCTTTTGGCTACAAAAGGGTAATTTTTGGGAGTTTTAGATGCCTTAATAAGTAACATATGAGCAGGTGACTAACCAACTTCAAAGCACATAACTAGAACAAAGACAATCCTTGCCTCCCAAGTATGATGGAAGTTAAAAGCAAGTTATAGCACAATTTCATAGCAAAAGCAGCAGAAAAATTAGAAGCAGCTTCCCATATCCACAGAATAAACGTGCACCCAAAGATCATATTTCCCTTTCTTTATAACAACTACTTGATCATTTCCTGTTGCACATTTCCAACAAGGTTCTGATATTTATTTCCACAGCCAATTCTTGCTTCAGTGCAACACATATCCATTTTCCAGAAAAATGGAAACCAGCAGCAAAGCTGCAGGAGATGATGGTAGCATCCATTTGCAGGTTGTCGAGCTTCACAGGCTAAGCGAGACATGTGGTTCAGGGGCCACCATTTTTGAACCACGCAGTAGTATTGAGAAGAGAGACAGCAGAGAAAGTTCTGTTCCTCCAACAACCCCAGCAATAAGTGCACCGGAGAAAAAACTCACCCTCTTCGCGCTTCGCCTTGCAGTCTTCGAAAAGGCAGCTACTGGCCTGGGAACTCTGGGGTTTATCTGGGCAACAGTTGTTCTTTTAGGTGGTTTTGCGATCACTTTAGACCCCACAGATTTCTGGTTCATCACTGTTATATTGTTGATTGAAGGGACTCGAATATTCAGCAGGAGCCATGAGTTAGAATGGCAACATCAAGCCACCTGGTCAATTGCTGATGCTGGTATTAACAGTTTTCGAGCGTTGAGATCGAGCTCCCACTTCGTTATTAAAGCTCTAAAATCAGCTTTCAAGCCATTTATGCTGGTGCAGAAGCACAATCGACATAGTAGAGAGTTGAAGGAGAATTCTGGTGCAGCCAACTCTTGGAAATGGGATTGGCAAAGGAAGACAACTCGGACATGGACAAACTCAGATGTTCCTATCTTGCCATATGCTCAATGGGTTTTCCTCTCAAGAAATATTAGTAAGCTTCTGTATTGGCTTCAGCTTGCTTCTGCAACAGCCTGTGTAGCTCTATCATTGATGAAGCTTATCAAACACAATTATGGTGAGGTTGAAAAGGGGGATACTGACAAGAGGAACAGACAAGCTGCACTAACCATCTTCTATGCCTTGGCTTTGGCAGAAGCTTTGCTGTTTCTGATGGAGAAAACTTACTGGGAGTGGAAGGTGAGCTATCATAAACTGTTGGAGCAGGTAAACGATGAGTGTCAATTGGGGCCTTCAGGTATTATATCGATTCAAAGGTTTTTCTATGATGCCTACTCTAAGTGCATTAATGGAAGCATCTTTGATGGCCTCCAAATGGACCTGGTTACTTTTGCTATGGATCTTTTGGGTTCAAATTCCCCTGATGAGCAGCTCATCGGAGTCCAAACTCTTCGCCAATTTGCCATGAGTGAACGGTTTTCTGATGACACCCTCCAGAAGATTGGAACAAATATATCCATCATAGAACGACTGGTTGAGATGTTGAATTGGAAAGATCCACAAGAAGAAGTGATCAGGCTGTCAGCTGCAGAAATCTTATCAGAACTAGCTGGGAAAAAGCAGAACTCGCTACGAGTTGCTGGAATCCCAGGTGCAATGGAATCAATCTCATCTCTGCTCCAAACTAATAGAAGCTTCAGCAACACAGCTGATGAAATTGGTGAAAAGGAAATCATTACAGATCATGCACAATATGCATTTTGGACATTCAACCATTTGGGACTTCTTATCCTTAAGAAGTTAGCTCGTGACCATGACAACTGTGGAAAGATCGGTAACACAAGGGGGCTCCTACCGAAAATCATTGATTTAACACATGCTGGTGAGAGGTTGTTGAAAGATGAAAATGTTGCACATTCTCAAATTCTGACAGTGAAAAGATCTCTACAGCTGGTGAAGATGCTGGCAAGCACAACAGGCACCACAGGCAGCCATCTTCGAAGAGAGATTTCGGAGATAGTTTTCACCATTAGCAACATTAGAGATATCTTGCGACATGGAGAAAAACACCCAATATTGCAAAAACTCAGCATAGAAATATTAACCTGTCTAGCGCTAGAAGCAGATGCAACAGAGAGGATTGGGGGAACAGGTGGTGTTCTAAGGGAACTATTCAACATTTTCTTTAACCACGGAGCATATGGAAGTCAAGATCGTGTAAGAACTGCTGCAGGAGAAGCTCTAGCAATGTTGGCCTTAGAAAGCAGAAGTAATTGCCACCGGATTTTTAAATTGAAGGTGCTAGAAAGACTGGTTGAAGCAATTGAGGTGAAATTACTTCGGGTGAATGCTGCAAGAATCCTACGAAACTTGTGTGCCTACAGCAGTGCAGATTGCTTCAACCACTTGAAAGGAGTCACAGCTTCTGTACCTACAGTAAGTGGTTTTCTGCATTTATCAGAAGCCTATTCTAGTTCAAAATAACATATAGTTTCATTGTTCAACATGTCAAAAACTAAAACTGCTCAAGAATAAGAATCTTAATCTTACCTTCTCTTGTGGCAGGTGCTCAAGGCAATTATGTTCGAAGAGAATAAATTGCAAGAAGTAATGGTGGGTCTAGCAGCAGAAGTTTTCAAATACTTGACTTCTGAAGAATCAACCATAGCATTTGAACAAGCAGGAATTAAAGAGGCTGAATTAGCCAGCCAAATAGTGCACATCCTGCAAAAAAATGAAAATCCATCCACAAAAGTTCCAAGGATAAGGAGATTTGCCATAGAGTTGGCAATTTGGATGATGCGAGAAAACAAAGAAAACATACATATACTCCGAGAACTGGGGTTGGAGAGAGAGCTGGAGCTTGTTTTAGAAACCACAGCAGAACTTGAGAGCTTCAATATATTCTCCGGCACAGTTGGGCTGAGCCGCCACAGTACAACTATCCACTCACTGGTCGAAACTGCACTGCATCTGCTGGCAGAGACTCATATCAGATATCAATAATCATAATAAATGTATGACCATATAGTGATGTAAATACCAAAGTACTATTCTTTTCTTATTCTTTTGTCCCAAGCAATTATCACATTGATGTAACTGCGTAAGTTATACAAAAAAAAATTCAATCAAATCATTAAATCTTTTACCATTCTTGGCAGATATGTTGCGAGTTCATCTTTTATTTGTGATAAAAATAACTTGAAAATTTCATATTTTCAAAACAAAACATATTCTCAAAACATATAGGGAAAATTGTAAAAAATAACATAAATTTTTAAGGTTGTATCACAATAAAATTGTATTTTCTATTTTCTCATTTAAATACACAAACTTT
>CATIWF010118447.1:0-41532 GCA_949630135.1 Balakata baccata
TTACTTACATGATCCAATGGCAACATGACACGCACACACCATTGACCAACGACTCTGTTGTTAGCCAATCAAAATCCACCTTACACGGAATGGCCTTTTAATTATTCCAATATTTTCTGTCCGCATATAAATTTGTCTTGCCGAGGAAAAAAAAAAAAAGAAAGAACGATCTATCGAAGAGAATCGAGAAGGCGTTGGAATTTTAGCTCTCATGGCTTACGTTGAGCGAGGTTAGGACTCAGATTTTCTTGTTCGATTTGATCAATTTCAGTATTTAATTGAATGCTATGATGTTCTTTTATCCCCTAACTTGTTGAGATTAGGGCCGATGCTTCATTTTAATCTGCATTTTTTTTTTCTTTTTCTTCCTTTTTTTGGCCTTCTAAAAGGAGTTTAATTGTGGATTTCGAATTTGGAGGATTTTGTTTATTCTCAATTCTTTCGGGAAATTAGTGTTGTCTGCTGGGTTGATCTTTTCTAGTCAAGGTTCAAGTTGACTCGATATAAATAGAAGGGTTATTAGGAGTATGAGAATCCAAGAAATGGATTGAACTATAATAACAAGGATTTAATTATTAGCGTCTTAATGCCCCTTGCGCCTTTAATAACACACGCAACACTGAAGCAATAGTCTTAAATTTGGATTGGGGTTGATTTGAACTCTTCATCAGTTATGGCAAATCTCATTATTCTTTCTTCTCTTTGACCTGCCTATTTGCTGCCCCCCATAGTGTTCTGTTAGAGAATTGTTAATCTCCAAACAGTTCTCGTCTTTATGTGAGAGGAAGTTGTTAGATTCCAAAATGTTAGTGGATGTCACTTGTCAATGCGTGTGCCTTGGTCAGAAGACATCTGAGTCTTAATTTTTCTCTTGACTTTGTTTGTGGTTTATATTGATGCTGAAAACTTTTGAAGTTCTGCTTTGTCTAGGTTTATGCTGCTATTCTTCGTATCATACATTGAGACAGGGGGATTTAGATGCCTTGTGCTTTCTTATAGGGCATTGTTTGTTTAGACCAATGTTCTTGATTATTTTGAGAAATGAATGCTGGAAATTTTTTGCTTCTCTAATGACATTCAAAAAGCTTGGCATATAGTTCTAGTATATAGTGGATTAAATGATTGAATTCTACCAAGTTGAAACATGGGTTAACAGCAACAGCACTTATGATGTTGGTGAAATATACATGTTTGGCTTTGTTTCCATGGGAATTAAGGACAAAAATCGCTTGTAATGGTAGCTTATCACTCTTGATTCTTATGAACATAAACAAGCAACTATTAAGATTTAAGATGCACCACTTTGTTTTCAGGTGTTGTGAAATCAAAACGATCACTATGGAGACTGAGAACTATCACTGATTTCTTCTGGGCCATTGTAAATTTTTTAGGCGTGTTCTTTTCTACTATGTTCTCGGTAACAGCACTTTGAACTTTCTGTTTTCCTTTGCTATTGCATTTTTATATGTTGATAATGGGAAAATCAATTTTATCATTGGCCTTCATTTTTTAGATGGAAAAGTCAAATGCTTACCGTAAAGGATCTGGTTCAAGCAAGAAATGGGATGGTGGCCCAGGAGGACCTGGAAGTGGACCATATGGTGGTGGCCCCCGTGGTCCACCTCGAGGCTTAGATAATGTTCGAGGGATTGACCATAGTGAGTTATTGAATTTATGTTTATTTTTCTTGTTTTTCATCTTTGATGTTCAAACAATTTGCTACTTTAGCTTTCTTGATATAATTTGTTGTCCTGAACTTCTAGGTTCCTTGCCTGCTTGTGGCTCCTGCTGCGGTTGATTAGTGGAGGCATTTCTGGGGCTTTTCAAGTATGCTTTTTGGTTGGAAATATGATGTATTAGAGTCTATGTAAATTGATGCTTCTAGTAAACACGCATAACATAAGCAATCAACTTAAGGTATATATGCTGTTGAATCATAAAGGCTTTTGCATGTTCTCGAAGATTATTTTCTTGAATATTATACAGTTAGCTGCTCGGTCTTCGTTATAAGAACATAATATTTGTGAGAACAAGCTGACATTTTCATAGTCTGTGTCATTGTGTGTAATAATTTGCATCTCTGGAATTTACTAATTTTTGCGCCACTGTAAATCTTAATATCTATATAATACGAAATTCTCATAATCAGGAATAGTCTATGTGATCATGCATTCAGTCTAATTTCTGGAGAAGATTGTTTGTGCCATGAATGGTTTTATCTCTTATTTTCCTCGAGCTTGGAATGTTATTCTTATTGTTTTCTGAACATGAAATTAGATTCATTCCATCACGGATAACACTACCACTGGCACATTCTATGGATGAAGTATAGGTGTATACAAATGTAGACTTTCATTTAGGGAATTTTACAAAAATACCAAAAAAACAAGTAATGTTTCATTTTTATTGCCGCTCAATGATTTTTTCAATTTTACCGAAAACAATTTTCTAAAATTACAATAATATTTAAATCTTAAAATCACCTCAAAATATACCCAACGGTATATCTTCTGCATATTTTCGGTATACCTTAGGAATATCTTAATTCAATTTTCACTAAAAAAAACAATAAAAGAACAAGAACAATTAAATCATTAAAGAAGAAGAAAAATAAACTTCAATTAAAATTTAAAACATCACAAAATCTCAAACAAACAATTTAGATATACCTTTTCGGAATATTTTGAGTATATCTTGATGATATTCTGGCTACATCTTAGAAATTTTTTAGGAACACTTTAGAAATATTTTGGGTATATCTTGAGTATACTTTTGGTATACCTTGAGAATTTCTTAAGAACCCTCTGCAAGAAATTCCCTGGGAATGCCTTAGGGATAATTCGGTATTCCTTTGGAAATTCCATAGGAATACCTCGGGCATACCTTTGGAATATTTTGGGTATATTTTGGGAATTTTTTGATAATTTTCTAAAAAAATTATTGGGAATATCTTGGGGATACTTTAGTATACCTTTGGGTATTATATGAAAATATCTCCAGTATACATTGGGGATACTTTCAGTATATTTTGGGGATATTTTAATCATTTTCACCAAAAAAAATAAAGAACAAAAAAAATATTAACAACAACACAGATTTAAAAAAACAAATCGAAATGAAAATTGAAGGAAGAAAAGAATAAGAAGAGGTCATGGAAGTTGAAGCAACAACCACTTCTTCAACAACAAATTGCAGCTTTAAGTGGAAATCATTTTCTTCCTTCTCCTTAATCACTAATGTTTCGTCGATTTTGCAAAAGAAGTTCAGTGATTACTAAGATTATAAAGAATTTTGGTACCAATGAAAAGATGAAAAACCATCGGTAAATTTGAAAAAAATATTTAAATTTCGGTGAACCGTGAAAATTCCACTTTCATTTATTCTCTTCAAGTTCTACCTTCATCTTTTTGCAGGCTTTCTTTTTTATAGCCCAAAAAAGTTTTGAATGATATCATAAAATTTTTTAAAAGGTATTTGTTTGGAAGTTACATCTTTCATGTGATATCTGGGTAAGCAAGTCTTAGGGAAAAAAAAAAACTTCCCTTAATTTTGAATAGTTATTAACAATCTTGCATTTAAGAAACTCAATTACGCATTCTCTTATAATAATATTTTTTTATTATTATTTTCAACTTTTTACCTTTAAGAACACTTGTTATTAATCTTGCATCTTAAAAAATCTTGAAAATTAACCTCAAGAAAATGAAAATAAATAGAGAATAGTAAGATGGAGATTGAAAGAGTAGGAGACAACTTCAGTATCCAAAGATAAAATCCCAGAAGCATTCATTAGAGCACAGAATGAGCAGCCAAAAATCACCACCGTTCACAGTGTCAATTGTATTGGAGAAAAAATTGTAATACCTTCCCATATAGCATACTTAATCGCTATATGAAGGAATGTTACCGCATACTCGTTACTATTATTCCTCTTTTAGTCTTTACTATTCAAACATATAATACTATTATTTGTCTGATTATACTTATCAACATACATCCATATAGATGAATAATATTAGTTCATGCCTTTATAATAAACCATAATCATAAGATCTGTAAACCAAGGCTAAACGCACCCAACTTGAAACAATTATACATAATCCAAAATTCAAGACAACAATGTCTACTATATCCCAAAATGCATGAATAATAGAAATGCATAATGTATGAGCTGACTCTGATTCTGAATGCTCTGACTGGCTCGATTTCCTTGTGTCAACTATTCCTATAGCTCTGCACCTGCGTGCAAGAAACTTGCAAGCTAAGCTATCTAAGTTTAGTGGTATATATAATCACATAAATTCTATCATACATAACAAACAATTTAATTCATATAATCATGACATAACACAACCTTTCATAGTTCAATCCAAGTCAATCATTATCATGTCATCATGCTGAACAGTTCATGCAACAATAACAATAGCGTACCTAGTAAGCGAAAGTCATTTCCTATAATCATAATCACTTTAACACAATTTCCTATTTTCCGTTTATTCAATTAATTTGCTCAATTATTCTATATTAGACTACCGGATACGGGTTGTGAATAGAGGCGCTCTCGGAACTGAAGTCACCCTGCTCACCTAACCATATTGTCTGTATCTATGCCTAAGTCAAGTGCGTTCTCAGAGCTAAAGTCAACTTGACTGATATCCATTAATAATAGTTGCTAGCAATATGGGTAAAGATCGCTCTTGGAGTTGAAGTCACCTTGCCCGACAAATTAAATAACGGCTATCATAATGGGTTGAGGGCGCTCTCGAAGTTGAAACTACCTTGCCTAAAAATAACGCGTGGAATAATTCTATAGTACCGTAACCATCTTCAATGACATGTCATTTATCCTATAATCAGTTCTAGTACAAGTAAGGGGCATTTAAGTCTTTTTTTTATTCGCATGAACCATATTCCATGATTATAATAGCATTTCTATGATATCGCATAGCAACATGAATAACGGAGCATCATATCATGTTAATTCTCATTTCAATATCATACCACAATAATCGATTCATATAGAATCATCCTTGTGATCATATACGTATTCATATCACATCATGGTTCAAATATCATCATATGCATATCCATTTTCATGTTATATCATAGCATATAAGTCATAATATCATTAACATATCATGCCATAATGATTGATTCACAAAAGGTCATCCATGTATCACTTATGTACATCATACATCATATAAGGGTCTATGTGTCATCGCATTCATATTTAATTTTTCATGTCATGATAAATAAAAAGGGGTATGCTGAATCGAATACGCTTTTGGTGTTGCCCCCGCAACAAAAGTCGCGAGTGGGAATCCCCCTTATTGTGAGTGCAACTTCCGCGATAACAGCAACACGAACACAATATTTTCTCATGCCAATTCTCTTTTTAACTCATTTCCAGAACTACAACATCATTATAGAACCATCATATGATATATATATACAGATCAGAATACCATTGCCAATATGTCATTACTCATGTAATCCATCTCATTAAAAATTAAGGTGGTAATCAAACATAATCCATGTATTTATTTCATATATCAATTTATACTGATTCAAATCATGTTTCACGGCATTCAACAATAACGTATCATTCAATATACCTATGTTTTAACAATCATGCAACCATATGATTATAGGTACAAACCTTAATCTATGGAGCCAAAACTATCACTTTTATGTCTCTTTAACGTTCCGGGTCCCTTCCTCACCTTTTGTACCATTCTCTAGCATCAAAATACATGAGCTGAGGGTCACCATACAATCTAGACAATTTGTTATTAAGGGAACCCAATCGAAATATAGACAAAACTCTAACTTTAATAATTTATTAAACTCAATCTAGGAGTGTTAAGGAATCAAAACACTTACTAAAATACCTCTAGAAATTCTAGAATAAAGGTAAAGAACTCATATTATAGAGTTGTTCGAACTCAACCTTGTGTTCTAGAGAAGAGCACATAAAAACCCTTACTCAATTCTTTGTAAATCACTGTCAAATTTGATTTATGGTGTTTAATCAATGGAGGTGAAGAAATTGTTCTCTAGTCGTGCTCTAGTGTGTGCAGGCAGCTAGGTTTCTGAAAAAAATGAAAAAGACGAAGTGAGATCGTGTTTAAATAGGGTAATTGTCCCGATCAGAATTGTGAGTGCGCCTTTGGAATTGCGAGCACGATCATTGAATCTCAAGTGCGATTCTGTACTGCCCACTTTATCCTTCATATTCCACATTATGTCTATGCTTTATTTCGTGGGCATTATAAAAATAATTAAAAAAACAAATCATATAAAAATTCAAGCCAAAGAAAAAAGTGAGAAGATAATATTTACATGGTTTGACCTTCGATTTTTTACGTCCATGGCGAGATTCCAATTCTTTACTATATGATAAAAAAACAAATTATAATACAATAAAATTATAGCTCCCTTGAATTGATCAAATTCAAAACCACAATTTAATATATTTTTTCTCATATAAATCCAAAAAAAAATTCAAACTTGAAAATTTCCAAGTTACTTTTGTATTTGCTTCTCCGGTTTCCACTTCAAGTGCCTTGAATTGCCTATATTTATAGACACTTAAAGTTTTCCACTTAGATTAAGGATATCATTCTAATAGAAATAATTTTCCAATTATGAATACATTTCTTTATCTAAGTTTAACTTAGATTCTTACAATTTAAAAATCAAATTCCAACATTTCACCTTGATTTTTGAATTGGATTATTTTATTGGCCTAAATTCTCCAACTGCACATATCCGAATCAGATATTCACTTGCATCCTAATTTTAAACATGACCAATATACCATATATAGTTAAAACCAGTCAATAGTGCTATTAACTCCAGAGAGAGACCTCAATTTCTCCATATGACCGCCGTCATTAAGTTCCACTCACTTAGAGAGTGTTTGACATTGAGTTTCGGAAAAATACTTTTTTAAAAAAAATTTGCATTTTTAATTTTTTTTAATTTTAAAAATTGCTTTCAAATAAAAATATGTAAATAAATATTTTTCTAAAAGTATGTTTGAAAAAAACAGTTTACAAAAAATTTAAAAAATCAATCAATTAAATTAAAAAAAAACTCAAAACCTGCTTTTAAAACATTTAACAGTAATTTAAAACACCCCTTTACAATCATCTACCCCTTGATAACTATTTATGCAAGCAATTTGTTTCCAATCAGTACTTGATATCTTTATTGTGTTGCCTTTTAAATGGTATACCCAACATCTTTTCTTGAGTTTTTTTCCAATCTTTGTAAGCCCTGTTGGACTAGGAGACCTTCACTCTTCTCTCACGAAGAGTGAAACTAAACTGCCTAACATGCTTATTGAAACAAGAAAGCAAGTTCTGATACCCATTGTTAGGAAAAAATAACAAAAAAGCATGTCAAATAAAAATCCAAGTCAAAGAAAAAGGAGAGAATACAAGATTTACATGGTTCGGCCTTCGATTGTCTACGTTCACAGAGAGATTCCAATTCTTCACTGTATGAGAAAATAACAATGTACAATACAATGAAATTGTATCTCTTTTAAATTGATTAAATTTAAACCCATAATTTAATGTATTTTCCTTTTCAAATGAGTTAGAAAAATAATTCTCATTTCAAAACTTCCAAAAGTGTTTTCCAAATTTCAATCCAAGTAAAAACTTAAACTTACAAATTTCCAAGCAGTTCTTATATTTGCTTTCCTAGCTTCCATACCAAATGCTTTGAATTGTCTATATTTATGGACACCCAAAGTTTTCCACTTAGACTAGAAATATTATTCCAATAAGAATCATTTTCCAATCAAGAATATATTTCCTTTATCCAAATATAACTTGGTCACAATTTAAAAATTAAATTCCAATAAATTTTAGGGTACCTGTCATTGATAATGAACGACCCACATGAGCAAGCTAGAAATGGGGCATGTTCCCAATTAATGCCCACCGTTACATCAGATGAATTTCTGGCAATGAATTATGGAAGCTGCAGAATGCCATTCCATTTTCTGTCGCCCTCATAATATCTACAAGACTGCAACGCGTTCGGTGCCTGTTGCTATTGATCACAGCCCTGTATCCAATCCATTCACCCCAACTGAATCCGAATTATAAAGTTAATTCTTCTAGCATTTTAGTCCAAATCGAATCAAAATAACTAAAATTTAGATTCAATTCCCATTTTTTTTAAAAAAAAATTGAAATTTTGAGTTAAAATAATACAAAGAATTGTCCACTCAAATAAAATCAAGTCTGCAATATGAAAATAAAAAGGTCCACAATATGAATTTACCCTTAACTTGAACAAATCCAACCAATAATACTTTTTTTAAAAAAATTGGTTTAATTAGTTTTTTTCCGATTCGATTCGGCACACCCTTTAAACATTGATATTCATAACTCTAGATAATCTTTGAAACCCAAGTTAATTAGTTTAATTATCTATGCAATTCAATACGAAGAATAATTATTAATTAAATAATTAACAAACACAAATTATAGGCAATAAATGAATGAGAGAGGTAGAGTGGGTATAAAATTAAAATTATAAATGAAAGCATGAATCGATCCAACTAAGGTTGAAAAGAAAGGAGTTCGGTAGGCAACTAGTTATGCACCAATTTCTTTTCTTTTTAAATTTTTTTATTTGTTAACTGCGAACCACAACAATCACCTACCAACATAATATGTGGAACAACTTGCACCTTGTTTTTTTTATTGGTACTCTAATTGTCCAAGTTTCTCATTGCATTTCTCCTATTAATTTCTTTAAGTACAATAACTTTTTATGCATGTTCTATATTTTTATTTATGTGTTATTTTTCTTTTTTCTTATAGTAAAAAAAAATATATATATTTTTTTTATAAATATCAATTTTCAATGAATAAAATGAAATGAAAAGTAAAAATATAGAGTCTATTAGACTTGTAAAATTTTTTTTGGGTAAATTACTGTAACTCTTTTAATATTTAGTTGAATATACTAGTTGATCTTTTTATTTTTGAAAATATATTAAGAAATTCATTAGAATTGATTTAATACAATGGATAGTCCTATGGTTAATTTTTTTTTTCTATTACATATAAATAAAATGTTAAATTTGTTCTTTTTTTATCTTAAAAATACAAAAAAATCAAAATTTTTTTAATATTATCAACTTTATACCAAAATATCAAATTTATCATTCTTTTTTTAATATTATATTTTTCAAAATTAACAAAATATCAAATTTAAAAAATAAATGAGAGTATTTTTAGTTTTTTTAGTTGATTAATATAATATTCTATTTTACTAACGAAATATTTTATTTAAAAATAATAGAAAGTCCTTTTAGTTATTAAAATTAAATATGAGAAAATTTATAATATATTTTTAAAAATAAATTAATATATTTAACTAAATATGAATGTAATTTTTTTTATTTCTTATTTAAAAATATTTTAAAATATATTTTATTTAATTAAATATATTTTTTAAAATAAAAAATATTATTGAAGTTCTGTCAATTATTGCTCCAAAAAAATTTATTGTACTTTGTTTCAGTGTATTTATGAGCAATGGATATTCAGTTGCCTTGTCTGTCATTGGACATATAAGGAGCCATCCACCATCACCATAATAATAATAACTTGAACGAGAAGTTGTAGGTTTTTTAACTTATGATGGAGTGTTGGGTTGTGTTGAATCTCTCAAAAAATATAATTTAAATTTTTTTAATTTAATTAAGTAAATTTTTTAATTTTTTATAAATTTATTTTTAAAAAATATATATATATTTATCTACTTTGTTAAAAACTGTTCTTAAAATTTAAAAAAAATTAAAAATATAAACTTTTTTAGAAAAATATTTTTTTTTTAAACACAATGACCAACATGGTCTTAATAAGATCCATTATCATAATAATAATAATAATAATAATAATTTGAACCTGAGTTTTTTTTCTAACTTAATTACAAATTTTAAATTTAAGTTCTGATCATAAAGATATTTTAGAATTTATGTGAAAGTATTTTGTTGTTTTTAATATTTTTTTTTATGAATAGAATTAGTTTCATAATGTGGTATTAGTTGACTAATTGAAAATATATATATAATATGAAAAAATAATAATAATAATTTTAATAATTTTCCACGAATTACTAATAATTATATAAAATATATTCGAGAACAAATTTATATTTAAGGTAACATGTATATTATAATTAGAAATATAAATAAAAGAATAGTATATATAAGCGTAAATTAGGAAGGCATAATAGCTATATAAGAATATAAAAAATAAATATTTGGGAAAATAGAATTTTACTGTCCAAAACTTATATACGACAATGATATAAAACTGTCATAATACATATTATAATTATTCAAATTGAATTATAATTAAAAACAAATAGATAGATATATTTACTCTCTTTGTTGTAAATTCTTAATATTTTGAATTATTAAGTTGTTGCATAACTCTATTTATATACAGTTGTGTATATAAAGAATAGTAAAGGCTGTCGATCAAGGATTGTTACATCACGAATCTAGATTCATGCAATAACGTGGACTGGATTCGTGTTTTTTTAAAAAATAACGTGATAATTTTATAAATATTTAAATTTACTATTATTTATAATCAGATTCATTTAAAATATGTTTTATATTCATTATTATTTGACTGTATATTTATTATTATTTTACTGTATATTCATTATATTTACAAAAATATTCATTATTCTTCGTAATTATATTCATTTAAAATATACTCTATATTTATTGTTATTTGACTATAAATTCATTATTATTTGCATGTTAATTCATTATTATTTGAATCAATTCATTTATAATATACTCTATGTTTTATTATTATTTGATTGCATATTTATTATTATTTGACTGCATGTTTATTATTATCCGAATAGAGAATTCATTATTATTTACAATCAAACTTATTTAAAATATACTCTATGTTCATTATTATTTACACATAGATATATTAAAAAAATTTCAAAATTACAAAAAAATAAAAAAAAAATTGATTACAAATAATAATAATGAATATAGTCCGTGTAGCTATAAACACATATCCATATAATAATTTGTTGTCAATTTATAAGGGAATTTAATTAGTATTCACAATTGTAAAAAATTGATGACGTTTCAAATTCGGTATTCTGGCCATCATTCACCAATAGCTACCTCTTGGCAATATTTTTCCGAATTATGAGTAAGGAGAAAACAAATCACAAACTAATTTCAAACTCAGTGAAACTAATTAAAGCATTATTAAGTTAATTTATATTAATGGCTAAACCGCCTGCACCTGTGTGTTTATATATACATAGGTAGATAGCTATGTCTCAAATAGAGGAAAGAGAGCAAAAAACCATAACAAGGAATATCAAGAAAAACAAAATTTGTTTGATGGAGGTAGATAGAGTGCAAGGCATAGCTTCCACATTTGTAGAGTCAATACCTGAAGTTTTCATCAGATCAGAGAATGAGCAGCCAGCTCTCACAACTGTTCACGGGATCGAACTCGGTGTACCCATCATTGATATGAGCGACCCAGATCAAGAAAAGGTGGACCGTTTGATGATTGATGCTAGCCAAAAGTGGGGCATGTTCCAAATCATCAACCATGGCATTCCTGATGAGATCATAACCAAATTACAGAGTGTGGGTAAGGAGTTTTTTGAGCTTCCTCAAGAAGAGAGAGAAATTTATGCTAAAGTTCCTGGTTCTATGGAAGGCTATGGAACATTTCTTCAGAAAGAAATTGAAGGCAAAAAGGGTTGGGTTGATCATTTGTTCCATAAGATTTGGCCTCCTCCTGTTATTAATTATAAGTTTTGGCCCAAAAATCCACCTTCTTACAGGTTTGTTTATTTGATATTTTTTATACATGTAATGTTGTTCTGAAATGGGTTGATGATAATATTTGGTGGCAGGGAGGTGAATGAGGAGTATGCAAAGCAACTACATGGAGTGGCAGAGAGGCTATTGAAGAGCTTGTCATTGGGGTTAGGGCTTGAAGAAAAGGAACTAAAGGAGGCAGTTGGTGGTGAGAAATTGGAGTATCTTTTGAAAATAAACTATTACCCACCATGTCCCAGGCCAGATTTGGCACTTGGGGTGGTGGCTCATACAGACATGAGCGCCCTCACCATTCTTGTGCCCAATGATGTGCAGGGCCTTCAGGCCTGTAGAGATGGAAAATGGTATGATGTCAAATATATTTCTAATGCATTTGTCATCCATATTGGTGACCAGCTTGAGGTATACATCTTTTTTTTCCTCTTTCCAGATGTTGTCATTAAACAAATTAAATCATTTTAAATTTCATTAAGCAAGTGATGGGTTTTTGCTTGGACAGATTATGAGCAATGGAAGGTACAAGGCTGTGCTTCATAGAACAACAGTAAACAAAGAAAAGACAAGAATGTCATGGCCTGTGTTCTTGGAGCCTCCTTCAGATTTTGCAGTTGGGCCTTACCCTAAGCTCGTTAATGAAGAAAATCCACCCAAGTATAAGACCAAATTGTTTGGTGATTATTGTTACTGTAAACTCAACAAGATCCCCCAGTAAATAAGTAGTTGGGTATTAATAAGTTTTCCTTTCCAAATCTATTGGATCAAATGTTTAATGTTTATTGGAGAATTAAGCTAATAAAATAAAAATTATTGCAAGTCCTAGTTCAATTCTTGTGTATTATTTTGATAATATTTAGTTATTGATTGATTTGTTTGCTTCAAGCCGTCCAACTCTGTATTTTAACCTTCCACTTCGAAAAATAATGAAGAAAGTCGGGCATATCATGGCCAATTTGCAAAGCATTAGCCAAATTGTAAAACACTAAACTGAACCCAAAAGAAAAAGAAATAAAGAAAATTCAATATGAACAGTTTATTTTTGTTATGAGAAGAAAATTATACTTCAAGACTGAAGTCCTGAAAGAATATCCAACGACAAGAACCCCAATACTTTTGAAGGAATTTCTCAAACCAGATTCAAGTATTGCACATTCACTTAATATGAAATATTAGCAATCATCAACCACATTAACTCGCGATGTATTTCCCTAAGGCAACAAAATTATCAACCACATTAACTCGCGATGTATTTCACTAAGGCAACAAAATTATCTAATTTTGTTGCCATCCTTTATGGAAGAAACCCTGAATGACGAGTTGACGACCACCAAACAAGAGCAGAGGTTCACCACCCTTCTATTCTCAATAACTATCTGCAGCCAAAACATGCAAAAAACTTTAATTTCTCATCATCAATGAATTTAGGAATATTGCTACTATGTTTTTTTTTTCAAGATAAGAAAAAAAATGCATGTACAAACAGAAAATGTTAATGTTAATGCATGCAGTTAAGAATCAGTCAAAACCTTGCCATTCCAGCTTGTTGGCATTTTTCAGTATTTGGAATTCATGGAGAGGGGAGAATGATAGTCTGTGACACACAACTAGGACGCTCTTCAGTATGTACAGTTAAATTCAGCACCTTGTAAACTTGATAACACCAATAAGAGAAATTAAAATAAGCAGACCGTAGCATGCTCTACTCATATCCCTTGTCCAAACAGGCACAGCGTATATCAAGGTCCCCAAGCCAAATGAGATGAGTATCGTTGTTAGAGCATACGCACAAGCTCTTCAACGTTTACTACTTTCTTCCTTGGCATTTGTCATGCACTGTGGAGGTTCAATCACTGATTCTCTAGGCTTTTCCACCACATTCTGCACACTTATAGATTATTCTAGAGTATTATAGATATGTATAGATATTTCTTGTAAATTGTATAAGTATATAGCTTCAACGTTTACTATTTTCTTCATTGGCATTTGTCATGCACTGTGAAGGTTCAATCACTCATTCTCTAGGTTTTTCCACCACATTCTGCACACTTATAGATTATTCTAGAGTATTGTAGATATGTGTAGATATTTCTTGTAAATTGTAGAAGTATATAGAGAATTCCAGATACGAATTATAGACCGTTGGATCAAATTGATCCTAGCCATCCATTAAGGAGGTTGAGACCTATAAATACCCCGTAGCTCCTCATTTGTAGCATGTATTGAGTAATACAAACCATTCTCCAAATTTACAACTCTTTTGCCTTTTCAAAGTTTTTTATGATCTTTACTCACTTGCTAGCACTATCTAGCATTCGAGGAGAGGCTGACTAGCATTTGATTGAGGAAAAATTTGTTAGTGCCGCGCAGTCATTGATAGGAAAAGACCAAGTCCGTGACACATTGTACTCAGCAATGAAAGTTGAAACAGTACAGAGACAACCCAAAAATCCAAACTGTATGCCTGTTGAAATGGTATTGATGGTCTTGGTGTGCACCTGGATAACCCAAATATCAGATCATGAAATTTCCAAATGGCAGCCACGTGAAATTGTGCATAATATATAATGCATAAGTCAACTTCAAACCTTTTGAATAATTTAAATTGAAAAATACAACACAGCAACATTATAGAGGTTGAAAGAATGAATGGAAACTAGAAAGAAAAAAAAGCTAGAGAAAGAACAACAAATTCATGTGTATTTTCATATTAAAGCCTTTAATATAGCCAAGACAAATAAATGCCAATTTTGGGGAACTCACAATATTACCTTGTTTGTATTTATTTGTCTTAAATTTAAATATGCAATTTATAAAATTGATTTAACTTACCGCTTTCTTGAAAGTAGCAAGTGCTGCCATGATACAAGCAGCTGAAACATTGGCGATTAGAGTCCCAAATGGGACCCATTTAAGATGCCTAGTTCTGCCCAATCCTCGTCCATTAAGCTGTGCCAAGAACCACCTGATCCACACCCCTGGCGGTGCAACTAAGCAAGCCAACCATAACTGGGCTCCGTTGCTGCCACTGCTGAACTCCTCCCTTAGGAGTGCTCCACTCACACTCCACAACATAGCAAGCATGAGCACCAAAGCTGCCATAACCACCACATGACGCTTGCAGCTGTCCCCCCTCCAGCTGCTGCTAGTTCCAGTTTTGCTTCTATTTTGTCTTTTAAGCAGTGACTTGAAACACTTGGTTGTCGCAATCCCTAATATAATCGAATAGGCAGCAAGGATCAAACCTGCAAATAAAGACTAGTATTGAGTTTATAGCCATTCACAGGTCAGAAAACTGTTAAAATTTGAATGGGCACATCCCATGTATAAGAGAACGATATCAAACGGTCCTAAAATGTAAGATGAAGTGACACGTCACCTGTTACAAAGCCGACCACAGCATCTACCCAGTGGCCATCAACAATGAGATCGAGCATCTTTTGATTCCAGCCACTGAAAGTTGTGAGACTGCCTAAGTAACCAGTTGTTAATCCAATGGCTAGATGATCGGACACGCTGGCTAAATCTGGTTTGAAACAACACCCCACCATCCCATCAAGAAAGAACCAACCTAAAGAATGAATATTGAAATTGTATCGTTATATGAGAGAGATAATTTCACTAATAACATTTTATGAAAAAATTTACTAATTGACTAAAGGTGATGGAAGGAAATTAAAATCTTGGAGCAACAAACCCTACAATATGAACAGATGACATTTATCAATGACACATCAGTGTATGCTCAGTTGCACACACTTAATATAATTTCACCTCATTAGAAGAGATGGGAACTGTGTACCAGTTACAGCAAGCTCTTGGAATGTACGGTATGAATACAATTTGGTTTCAGTTAGGCATGTAAAAGTTCCAATCATCTTTCCAAGTTTTAAAGCTGTTCCAATTTTAGGTCCTGCTGGTGATGGTTTTGGCTGTATTGTGGATTGAAGCAGGGTATTTGGAAAGACGAATACCACTACCAAAGTTGAGCGCCAAACACAAATTTATCATACACATTTTCTTTGCAACAAGGTTTTTACTGTCAAGAGACCAATTCTTATGCAACTTTTTTTGAATAGGACAACATTAACCGCACAACTTAGAACTAGAGATGTGGCAGTCTTTAGTAAAAAGAGTCTATGGACTTCATAACAACTCAAATTTTCTTATCCATAACCATCTGGAATTAATTTGATTAGTATTCCTAATCAATTTGATGATGCACTCTTGGACCAAAAGCTAGTCTCTTAATTAATGATAGTTTCATCCAGACGTCTATTCCAATTAAAAATATGACTAATCCATTTTAAACAAGCCAGATAGCACCAAAACCACATCAACAATGTCAAATATGAAATGGACAATCAGTCTGTGTGTGAACATGCACTTGTGAAAGTTTAAGTGCACATGTCTGTGTATGTGGGAGGGAGGGAGAGACCGTGTTGGAAGGAAGGTTAAGATATAGGGGGGAGTCATCACTTGTTACAGCAGCAACTGTAGGTCCAAAAAGTTTTTGCAACAAGTATCTCGTTAAAACCTGCAAATTACACATGTTAAACATTATTACTTCATAGATCAATGCATAGCTCAACTGAAGGCCCCCCACCCCACAACTAAAATTTAAAAGAAAGAACTAAGATGGGAACAAATAGAGAGAAATTGGGCATTCCAAACAAAGACTGGAAATCAAATGATTAATAATTCAGAAAAAGAGTACATCATCCTGCTAGCAATTTTGCTTCCATGGTGCCCTTTAAATTCCAGGAGAGAACCAAACAAACTGTTATTAATATTTCAATTTATTCCACCAAAAATAAATATATTTTAATTTATAATACAACACCAACTTAAGATCCAAGTTGAGAAAAATATAAACATTTTCAATAACCTCGACAAAGGAAATAAGGAGTGAAACTGTGAAATATTTTAGCTTTCAATAAGCTGGAATGATGAACAACTTACAGCACTGAAAAATAAAATGATTAAAATTACCGATCAACAGATATCATGAATATTTGTACAATAAAGCCACATAGAAGTCAAAATTAAACATTTATAAATGACATACACATATTAAGAAAAAGAATGCAATGAAGCCAAAACAGAGAAGGAAAAGGCCTGAGAAACTGAACTCCTGTCTAGGGCCATATAAATATTGCACAGTTTTATGGCCTCCACCTCTATGCTTACCTGTACCAAAGTGGCATATTTTCTTTTATAATAAAAAACCCATAGAATTCAAATTACAATTTCCTAGAATAAATATTTACTAATGCCATTGTAAAACATTTCACAAAGCCAAAAGTAAAATGCGGTGCTTATTACCCCCAGAATCCCAAAAGCAGATAGATAAACAAGGAGTGACACGTACTCGAGTAATGGCGGCAACACCATTCCTGTCTCTTTGTCCTACATACAGAAGCAAGACAAAATTGAGATACTCATGTAATCTGAGCAAACAAGTAACACTTTTTTATGCCATAAACAACTCCAATAAACCAAAATCCTTATCCATAAAGCAATGTACAATGGGAAATACCACTCCTTTCTCAAATTCATTGTCAAGAGAAAAGTGAATGCTGCCACTCTCACTGTCCCTATTGCCATCGAAATCCCTACCCCCATCATCACCTGCTTGTGAAACATTTTCACTTTCAATATCATCATCTATTTCAAAGGGCACAGTGCGTGATAAACTTGAAGAGCGCCTTCTATATGAAGAGCTCGAGCTGCTTGTCCGTCCACACCCAGTTAGATTCGGAATAGCTCCATTGTTCTCATGCTCCATGACCCTGAGCCAGATTGGACTTTCTTGTTCATCATGGAATATTTTTAAGTGTTGAAGTACATCACAACATTAATGATTGTAAAACAAAAAGGATATGACAAGAACATGATGTAGTTGTTGATGAAGAAGATAATTTTATCTCTTGTGATTTTAGTAACTAGATTACCTTTAATATGAAACTGTCAATAGGCAAATATGAAAAATACAAGTGTTGCTATATGCCAAAAAAAAAAGTAACAAAGTTAAATATGAGGATAAACTGACAGAAGCATACCCACCTAATGTAAGCCCTGGAAATGACATGAGAGATAGAGGCAAAATAATTTAAATGTTGTGATGACTGGTATTGCTTAATTATATGACTAGAGAATTCTTGGTAAGGAAGATTTTACATAAACATAATTGGCTGGATACGGTTGTATTAATTGATAATATGACTCATAGTTTATTTAACAAATAACAATAACCAAAATCAGTCCAAATAGGACCGACTAAATAAATCGATGAATAAAGGGGAAGGTGAAACTAAAAACAACAAATATAACTTTTTGGTCATTGGACACACTCACGCTTTTTTTTTAAGTGAGCACAATTACATTTGAAAATACAGCATTTTTTATTTTCAGGAACGCATGGAAAATATTATGTGTACCGACGTTACACAGGTAGAAGTAGGCTCCGTTTGCATTTTGATTATTTTGAAAGCAAAAAACTATTATTTGTTGAATTGTCAAAATTGCCTTTTGCATTTCCCACTTCAGATGTAATTCATGCTTTAAACAAGCATATTTCTTCTTATGACATTAGCTTGATGGAAAAATCAAATTTGCAGAAAGCTAAAGGGAAAAGGCAGAAATCAGGAGGTTGAACCAAAAAGTAAATGAAGAGCAGTCTTAATCGATTTGTAAAGAAACTTTTTATTTTCCCTTGATTACTAACATCCAGATTGACAGAGGGATTCTAGCAACATGAACTTCAATAATCTAAAAATTAGCACAACTTTCCTCTCAAGTTCAGGTCCCCAAGTAAAGATATGTTGTTTAAAAACTTGGGCCGAATAATTTAATGAATAACGTTAGCATCAAAATCAGAGTCCCACTAAACTATTGATAAAACAACTGCTGTATACAGTAACCTATAAGTTATTTGTCAATGAATAGCTAAAAGAGTATTTCATAAAATGAATTAACCACGAAATAAGCAACAACCATCTGCCATGCTGAATCTTTAAATAAATAAAAGAAAGGGCATCTGACTCACCTAAAATTAGCAACCGATAGATCTCGGAAAGATAGAAGGCTAAAGCTTAATCGAAAATTGAAATAGAAGTGACGAGAGTAAAACTGTCCTTTAGGATCTTCAATGATATTATTCTCCAATCCGAGCTTTTAGCTTCCTGGCAGTTATTCAAACTGAAAGTAACCGATAGAATGAAGCAGAATTTTGATTCTCATTAAAACGCAGGCGAATAAAAAAAATCGCCATATCTTATCAAATGTGAACTGATCGGATGCCGCCGTTTAAAATTAGACTGCAAAAGAAAGAAAGAATGAATGGAAAGGAAGATCTTCTAAATCTGAATGTGAGAAAGATAAATCAGAAAAAAAAAAAAATTGAGAGCTTAACAATGGCGGAAAATTTGTCATTTCAAACAAATTTTCAAGGATCGTTATGGAAGAAAATTATCTTACGGAGGAGGAGGAAGGTGAATATATTGATAGCAGTTGGCCTATTGGTTATTGCACTCTGTTTATGGAACTCCAAGTCTGACATGCAATTTTATACGATTAATGCTGCTTACTTTGATCCGCTTATTCTACTTGTTTCAGAGTGTTGTTGATGGTTTATAAGCAGTTTTAAATTTTTTTGATTTAATTCATTAAATTTTTTAATTTTTTATAAACGTTTTTTTAATTTAATTATTTTAAAAAATATCTATTTATATGTTATTATTAAAAACAATTTTAAAAGCTCAAAAAAAATTTTTGAAAAATATTTTTTCCAAACGTAATATCAAAGATAGTTTTACTCAACTTACATTATGTTAGCGCAACATCTTATAGTTATGTTTGGTAAAATTAGATAATAATATAGTAGCTGATAATATAACTAATTGAATTAAAAGTGTTTTGGAAAAGCAGTTGAAAAAATATAAAATAATAATAATAATCGTCATTTAATGTTTGTATTTTTAAATTAGTGGAATTGCAGTCATTCATAGTAATATACAACTATAATTAATGAATTCAAATATCGAAAAAATTTTAATCACTAATTGAGGAGAGTTGAATAGTCAAACTAAACAAAAGAGCAAAATAAGAGAAGATTGAATATCTATATTTTTTTTTATGTCAGGAATAAAATAATGTTATTGAGCAAAAGGATAAGGGTATAATAAAAAAAAATAATAATCTACTATATTATTTTTGGATGCTAATAGAAGAAATTTAACTTTTTGAAGATTATAATATATATATATTTTTTCAAATAATTTATTTTACCAAATAAAAATTATTAGTTAAATTAGCTTAAAATTTTGATTAAACTAAATGATAAGATTATAATCTAGATTTTGTTACCAAATAATAACTCTATATAAAGCATATAAAAGTAAGATAATTTTCAAGCTATCATCAAAGAAAACAAATTTAAATCCAAACTTTCTATTTGTGTCATATGGCGTTTTGCTTTTTATAAAGTGTTTCGGATGTAAAATCTTTATTCTACTATTAAAAATATCAAACAGAAAAACAAATTTAATATTATAATCCTTAAACTATAAATTTTATTATTTAAATGCAATTATAAGAATGTGAAAAATGAAATAGTAGCAACTATATATAAATTTGACTTATTTAATAAGAGAAATTGAAACAATAGATTGGAAAATCACTAATTTATTTATAGCTATACACAAATGAAGTCACACTATGAACTATTTAAAGAATGAGAAATAGAATTATATTTATAAATTATTATTTTGGAATTTTACTATTTTTTTAGTATATTCTTGTAATAAAAATTGAAATTTTATTTTTATGTTGATAAATGAAATAAGGTTGACAGTAGAATCAGTAATGCTAAGTTATACTATCTTATTTTGGAAATATATAATAATTTATTTAAAAAATTATAAATGCCTATAAATTTGAATTAATTTCTATATAAAAAAGGACCCAATAGATACCTGATCAGATTCTTCCAACCTATCACAAATTTATTATATACTTTTATTTTTTTTTAGTATATTTGAATAGAACTTAATCATCTCTCATATTTAGGATTATTACTGAATGTCTAAAAATATATTTTAAATTTTTGTGATTTAATTAATTGAATTTTTTATAAATTATTTTTTTTAATATATTTTTTAAAAAATATCTATTTATTTAATTCTATATAAAAAAAAAAGCCTTAAAAACTTTTTCTCAAAAGCATTTTTCTAAAATTAATATCAAACAGCTCCGAAAAATGGAATACATAACTAATCAATCTACATAACTAGCTACAACTAATCTAGTTATATAGAACAAAAAATAACTGACTCCAAATGATTGGTAACTGCCACATGAAGAAAAACTAAAGCAACCTATTGATTACAATAAGTTACATGAAAGCTGCTATTAGATGACAACTAATGCACTATAACACAGACCCTGTTTAGTAGTTTGCCTTCGGAAAAAACTTTGTGAGCAAAAAAATTTGTATTTTTAATTTCTTTTTTGAATTTTGAAAACTGTTTTTGATATAAATAGATAAATAGATATTTTTTTAAAATATATATTTAAAAAAAATAATTTATAAAAATTTAAAAAAATTTAAAATATACTTTTAAAATTTTTAATAGTAATCTCAAACACTGATGCAGTCTTGCACATGTGAAGGGTGAGTCCAACTTCAAGCTAGGTGCAAACTGAAACTTAATGACCTTCTGCTCAGCTTAGTTGCATAGCTTTGCCTGGCTTCAGCTGACCATCTCATCGACATATTCTTCAATAACGAATTTAATTATTTAAGGATATGCATGAACTAAATTGTCATTTTCTTTTAAATTAATATAGAATAGTTTTATTAATTTAGAGTGTGTTGGTAAAGTTCTGAATGACAATATTCATGAATTTATGTTGGTAAAGTTCTGAAGGATAATATTCATGATTTGAATCTAAAATCTTTAATCAAATTAAAAGAGTTTTGTATCAATTTATCTAACACTATTAGGTAATTAACTGTGTTATTGGTTTATTGCTTTAGTTGTTTGAACTATATATATTCATGAATTTAAGTAGTTTATTGGTGTATAATCTACTTCTATATAAAGTTGCGATTCTTATTCCAACTCTTTTAATTTATAATTTTATACACTTATTAATTTATTATAGAATGATTAATTTATTTGTATGAATTATATAATTAAGAATAAATTTGTAAATAACTAAATATGATGTACATTTTGAATTTATTTATGATAACCAGATTGATAATTACTAATTAGTATAGATTATTTGCAACCATTTTTTATATTGACTTTGTTGCTTCCTATTATTTATAAATTTTTTTCTTTATTGCCTATGTTATTTATAACTATATATTATGCAATAAGAGCTTATTTTTCTTTAGGCCACACTTTCTTTCAGTATTGGCTGGGCTGGACTGAGACTTAAAAAGTGAAATATCGGGACCAAACGGGCTGATTGAAGGGAATTTTTCATAAATAAAATAATAATAATAATTACAATTTTACTTTTCATCCATGTTTTTTTCAATTTTACAGAAAAATACTTTTTACAATTACACCAGCATCTCATATATACTTTAAATACATCTCGGATATACTTTCGGCCTAAAATACTTAGCATAACATAAAATAATTTTTGATATACTTTGGTTATACCTTAGATATATCTTAGGGATACCTTGGACCTAAAATAGTTATTAAATGCTATAAAGTTCGATATACTTTGGACTTTTTTGGATATATCTTGGAGATACATTGGACCTAAACAATTGTGAACAGAGACTATAAAGTTCGGTATATCTTGGACATACTTTTAGGGATACCTTGGGGCTAAAGCAGTTGTGAACAAATGCTATAAAGTTCGGTATACCTTGGGCATATTTTGGATATATATTGGGAATACCTTGGCCTAAAACATTTGTGAAAAAAAAAACTATAAAGTTTAGTATACCTTGGACATACCTTGAGTATATCTCAGAGATACTATGAAAATATTTGAGTATACTTTTGGGAATCTCATGGAAATACTTTGAAAATACTTTATATATATTTTTGGGATATTTTAGTGATTTTCACCAAAAAAACAAGAACAAAAAAGAAACTAATAACAACACAGACAAAAACTAAAAAAAATAAATAAACAAACTCAATCTCAAAACTTCCTCTAAAGCAAGTTGATGAACTCATTGAACTTAAAGCGAAAGCCAAATTCTAAAAATAATTATAGCATTATTATAAATTTTAGTGGTGATTTTTCTCTTATGCGAAGAAGCAGAAAGGAGAAGGGCAATGACATTGGAGAAGACTATATCGAAAACAAGAGAAAGTCTACGATGACAGATCTTGAAGAAGATGAAGAAGATGAAAAGGCTGAGACAATCAAATCGGTACACCTTAGATGAAAATGGTGTAAAAGCTACCAATAAGAGACAGAGTTGTAATGAAGAACAAAGAAAGATAAGAAAAAAAGAGATAAAATTAAAAAAGTGAGTTAAGATGAAAAATAAATTGGTGAAGATGAAAATAAAAAAAAAAATGGTAATATTGAAAAAAATAATTAAAAAATAGTGGAGGGTTGAAAATTCCTCTTGATTTAAAAGACTTAGATTTTTTTTAAATTCAGAAATATTATTTTTCTAGAAAACTATATTTTCATAAATCTAAGTCATTGTATAAACTGTTTGATAAATATACATTTTATCTAAACCTTCATCGATTTATAATCTTGATTGTTGAATCAATATCCTATAATCTGAACATTCATTATATTTGACATATCGTATCATAGACTATATATATGAAATTTGATTTTAAAAAAACCATATGATGATATAAATTTACTATTTTTATCATAAATTACGTTTTGAGATAATTAATTTGATTCATATTTGTAACAAATTATTAATTTTTTATTATTATTTTGAATTCATTATTTTTCCATTAAATATGAAAAATCATGTAGTTAAACTATTATCGATTAAGAATAGAAAATCCTTATTGTTTTCTTAACGGATAGGTAGTAAAAAGAGATTTGGCAACGGGCACAGATCGGTCAAACCTTCTCATAAGGATAAACCAGAAGACAATTGTAAACCGTAGGATAGCAATCTCAAAATCTTTACAACCGTCCGATTTCCCACACTTCTGGTGCCCGCACTTAGCAACTCAAAAAGACTAAAACCCCAAAACTCTGACTCGCTAATGCACGCCTTCTTAACCACGCTACAGTTGCGCGACTAATCAGTCACTGACCAGTGACGAACTTGCTGCCACTTCTAGATACTTCTAGAAGCTTCCATGGCCGAGGGTAAGAGATCCACTGGCATCGTCAAGTGGTTCAGTGCGCAGAAAGGTTTCGGCTTCATTACTCCAGACGACGGTGGCAGCGAGGATCTCTTTGTTCACCAGACCTCCATCCAGTCCGATGGCTTTAGGACGCTTTTCGAAGGCCAACCCGTGGAGTTCGCCGTCGATTTCGATGAGGATGGACGTACCAAAGCGGTCGACGTCGTTGTTGTTACCAGATCTAGTCGTGCCCCGCGTCCCGGCCGCGGGGGCGGAAGCGGGAGAGGATTCTATGGTGGCAGGGGCAGAGGAGGAGGAGGATATGGTAGTGGTCGCGGAGATGCTGGTTATGGGGGAGGTGGCCGGTCAGGCGGTGGCGTATATGGAGGCGGTGGCACCGGCGCGTGTTACAATTGCGGGAAATATGGTCATTTAGCGAGAGATTGTTATCAAACCGGTGGCAGCAGTGGAGGAAGTAGGAGATACGGTGGTAGAGGCGGCGGCGGCGGGTACAGCGGTGGTGGGGGCCGAGCATGTTATAATTGCGGGGAAGAAGGGCATTTTGCTAGAGATTGCCCTAATGCTGAGCAGAACTAAGCAAATGTGGGTGGTTTCTCCCAGTGACGTTGCCATGTGAATTAATTTTTCTGGATTGTTGCATTTTCGAGATTTGGTGATTGCTTTTCAAGAGATGGAATTAGCAGAAGGGATGGAGCAGAAGCGCTTCTGTCGCCATCGATCACTTGTTTCTTCCTCAATGGTTTTCTTTGGGTACATTTGGTAATATTCAGTAATTGTTGCTTACGTTATAGCTATCCCTTATTTTTTTTCCTCTGTTATTTGTTTAACATGAAACTGATCCATTCACATGTTCTATATGAAATCAATGATTTTGCAAGGTTTTTTTTTTTCTATTGTTTTTATTATTATTATACGATTTCATATTTTGTTGCTATGCTCAATTGTGGAAAGCCATTGATTTTCCCTGTAATTGTGCTGAATGGGTAAGTTTTTGTTTGAAAGCTGAAAGGATATCTTAAAATATAGGTAAATCAAATAGGATGAATCACTATTTGAAAACGATAGCAAACCGTGTTTGTTGATTATATTTCTTCTTCTTTTATTTATTATGTGGATATAATATCTTGTCCTTTCATTGGCAAAAAACAGTCACGTAAATGAAGTTTATCTGTTTTGTTAATCAAGGAAAAATATGAACCAAGTCATACATATGGGGTGAGCAGGTGGCTAGTGTTTTCATATTAAAGTTTTATTGATTTATCTGTATTGTATGGCTAGAGTTCTCATAAATCTTATCCAAAGTTTGGTGTCCTTTGAAAATGTGGAAATAGGACGTGTGATCATCCACCCTTTGAAGGCTCTGAAGGTATGATATTGTCTGGTCCTTTTTTAGGTTCCAAGCTGTATCCCCAATCCCCATTAAATGGTCCATAACCTCCTTAATTCAACAAAAATCTATCACTGACTATTTCAAAGAGAAATGAATGGAATGGATGGACCCAAAAAGAAGTGGAATGATAAGGAGATAAGATCATTTATACAACAAATCATTATGTTTGCTGGAGGTCGACATTTCAGAATTTTCCTAATCTAGGGGAATATGTATTCTTTTGAAGTGTTAAGTAATTTTTTGAAATATTAATATCTTAAAGTGAAATTAATGGTGTGCAGTTTTACTGTTGCAGTTGCTGCTGAAAAAAAAATGAATATAAAATCCCAAAATGCTGACAGGACCTAACTTTTACGTTTCTGTATGTGAAGCCAATTGTCTAACATTAAGGGCAACCCTGTACTAGATTGTGCTGTTACATATACGTGGGAATCGTGTTTATGTCTATACGAAAGCTTAATATATAATATGTTCTTGATGCTTTAGGAGCTCTATCAATTATAAGGTTTGTGTTTGATGCTGTCAGAATTCATATCTGATGTTCCATGTCAACTGATGCTTTTAATACGATTGAAATCTTAATGTTTAAAACTTATGAACATGTCGTCTTCTTAATATGATTTTCATTTTTTTTTTTTTCATATTCTGATGTAAGGAATAAACCATTGAAGAATACTGAGCTTTTTGCTAAGTCATGCTTTTATTTTCAGCAAACACACCTCGGATTCTAAAGTATGTACTTGCTTCCCTTTTCTATGGAGTACTTATTGTACTAGTCTTGACTTCAGATGTACTCCTGTTATTCTACAGAGCTTTATCATAATTATAGTCTTGTACTCGTGTTTCAACTGCAACAATACACTTTAGGAAGGAGACTTGCTGAGGTTTCTGGAGATCTTATATCTTGATGTTCTTTTTCATACCTTGACCAAATACTCGGGCCAGGAAAAGAGAAATTTAGAAATTCTTAGTAAAAACTAGTAGCTATAGTTAATTTTATAATTGCAGAATATAGTGATTTGATGCTGAAACAAATAGTAAGAACAATGAGATGTCAGTAGATGTTTCATAATGATTAGCCTTGGGAACACACAAGTGCAGTCTTTAATAGAAACAATTTCATTTGGTTATCTAGATGGCAAATTGCATCTAATGTCACTTAGGTAGTTACTAGAATCCGCTCAGATCAGTTTAGTTTGTTGCAAATGCAGTCTGCTTGACATCACTGTCATCATTTCTTTGAGTCTCTTATACTAAGATACTTCAATAACCAGAGGTGTTAAAGAATCTTGTTTTCTTCTTTGATCTTCTGCCTCAGAATGGTCAGTGGATTTGCTGGAATTGTTGCTTTAGTAAGGATAAAAAAAATAATATCTAGACTTCGCGTATGATTCTCCTTTTAACTTTTTTGTTATGAGGCTGCATATTTGATTCTTCTCGTTGCTTGAGCTTGAGTTGCATTTGGTTTCTGAACTTCTGAATTTAAGGATAAAGTGGGATTTTGTGAATCTTGGAAAATCAGGAGCAGATCGGTGCTTGCAGATTGTTGAAAATTGAATTTCAAGTTTTTGTTTTGTGTGTTCTCTTATAAAAAAAGAGGCCAGATTCCAGTTTGTCATGTCACTGTGTTATTTCCTAAGTTTTGATTGTGTTTAATTTTGTTAGTACTTTGTCTTTTGTGATCACATCTATCTATACATTAAGCCATTGTTTGGGAGAGAGAAAAATATAGGGGAAAGGAAATTAACAAGGTAAAATAAAGAGTTATTATTATTTTATCCTGTTTGGGAAGGAAAGAAAATAAAGAGGGGAGGGAAAATAATTTTTATTTTCAAAAATATCGATGAAGGAAAATAAGGAGATATTTTCACTTTATTTTTTTTGGAAAATGAAGGAAAATAAGGAGGGAAGTTAAAATAATTTATATTTTTTACTGTCCATTTTCTTTCCAAAATGGAAAGAAAATGTGCAAGATTAGACAAAAAAATATCACTATTATTGATAAATTATTTTTTTATTACTGATTATAATAGTGAAGTATTTAATATATTATAAAATGATGTAAAAAAAATATAAATATGTAATACTATAACTTTTTTTGTCTCTAACAATAAATTGTACAAATAAAAGAAAATATTTTATTTTCTTTCATTTATCTTGTTATTTTATGTATATTACTTCGATCTAAAATATAATAAAAAAAAATTAATTTTTCTTCTATATTTTTTCTTATGGAGAGAAAATTTACAAACACCATAAAAAAGAAAAAAAATAAAAAGTACATTATTTTCCCTCCTCTCCATGGAAAATTCCCAAACAAGGAATGTCTTAAAATTCTCTGCAAAACATTGTTGTCTCTAAAAATAATCTTGCTTAAAATTTCCCACTAGAAAAACGGTGTCGTCTTACTTAAAATATTCCAAACTTCAAATATCCCAACAGAAAAACGATGTCATCCTATCAAACGAAAGTTGCATTTCTTACATGCGAGTAAAATAAGAGCTAAATATGTACAACACTAACGTGACTGTTCTGTAGTCACATTTTTCTTTCATGTGAGTAAAATACGAACCAAGTGTTTGCATGAAAATGTGGGCAAAAAATGTGGGAAGCCTTTTGCTGTTATTATGTGGTAATCACCAGCTTTGAGATTACCAGGGACCTGCTTCTGAGAAACAATGAATTCATTTCTCCATTTCCAAATATACCAACATGTAAAGCAGAACAGAGACAACCAATCCAACCCTGACCGACTCTTGACAGCAGCCTTAAGGTTCTGAGACATCCATTTATGATAATTGAGATGGAAAAACATAGCATGATCTGAAGGATGAAGAAGTTTGCACTAAAGTGCTTTAGCAACTAAACAATCCCGCAGAACATGGAGGATTGATTCAACCCCATTATTGCACACTGAGCAATTATCATTAGTTGAGAAATGGCGGCGACACCTCTCTAAATTAGTAAGAAGTTTACCTTGCCAACAAAGCTAGATGAAGGTCTTCACACGTTATAGCCCCCGCCATTCCCACAAAGCACCACCATCCCAATTAGAGCTTGCAAAAAGATGGTCATAGGCAGAGGAAACAGAAAATCTACCATCGGATGACAGATCCCAAACCAGTTGGTCATTTCCAGCATCAATATCTGGAACACAGCAAAAATCTAAACGATCAATAATGGCAGGAGGAAGAAAATCTTTTAGATAATCCTTCTTCCATTCTCTGTTACAGATAACATCTTTAACTTTGTAGTCTCTAGAGAGATCAGGAATAGGACGAGTGATATGAAAGATAAGATTGGACTCTCCAATCCAATTATCAAACCAAAAGGAAACAGAATCACCATGCCCAGTAACCCAACTCAAATTACTCTGAATAAACGGCCAATTTTTCAACATACCACTCCAAATTGAAGAGTAATGAGCTTTAAATTAGGAGGCAAAAGAGTGGAGAGGTCAACTTCATATTTACCTTGAAGCAAAGCTTCCGGTTCAGCAATAAGAACTACTCCAAAATTGGAAATAGATTTAAAGTTAGACAAAATTCGGAATTTTATTAAAAACGACACTAAAAACTCAAATAGTTTTTCTATCTACACTAAAGTAATAAATATCCTTGAATTCTTACATGCAAACTCACGCTAGCCATACCGACCATCATCACCTTCCTCTTTAACTTTTGAGTCTTGTTGGCTTAGACTAGAAATGATGGGGAAAGACTACTCCTTTAAAGGCTCACAACAACACTACTCTAGATTTTTTTTTTTGTTTTCTAGCTAAATCGGTTGTTTGGATGTCAGTAACTTGAAGAGAAAAGGAGTTAGGTGGAGAAAATAAAAGGGATTGAGAAAGTATAAGCCTTTTGTATTTTTTTTTTTTAAAAAAAATCAACAAATTGTTTTTAAGATTAAAGTGCAGCCAACTTTAACATGATATAGTTAGATTAAGCATGTCATTAGCATGCATGAAGGATAAATCAGGGGCATGCAAAGCATTATTAGCTTAATTAATTTTTTTAATTTAATTTATCAAACTTTACTTAAAATATTTCTATAAATTTTTAATAAGATCTTAAATTTTTTTTTTCTTTTCAGTTTAATCTTATAAATAATTTATTTTCTTCAATTTGTATTCCAAATAAAATAAATTTCAACAATTATTTATCCATAATTTATGCTACAAAAGGGGGAAAAAAACTAAATGAGACTAAATTATTTTTTCACATATAAAACAGGAAAGAGGTATAAAATTTACAAAACTAATTAATATAGATGAGATTAATATATGAATAAAATGAAAAAAAAAAAGAGTTGTATTGAATACATAAAAATTACAGATAATTAAAATAAATTTTATTGCCCGAATATGAGAGTAACTTACTAGTTTAAATAAATCCCCAGTCATTGTCTTCGGTTTAGTAGGGGAAAATGTGTCCATTCTCCAGAGGGAATTTTACAAAAAATAAAAAAAACGGATATTGTTTTTGATTTTTATAGCCGCTCAATGTTCCGAAAATAATTTTTTAAAATTATAGCAGTATCTAAATCTCAAAATCACCCCAAAATATGTTCAGACGATATATCTTCTGCATACCTCTAATATTCCTTAGGAATATCTTGATTCAAAATACAACCAAAAAAACAAAAACAATTAAATTATTAAAGAAGAAGAAGCAGAACAAGAAGAATACAATTTAATCAAAATTTAAAATATCACAAAATATCAAACAAACAGTTTGATATACCTTTTCGGAATACTTTGGATATACTTTGGGAATTCCTTATAAATACATCAGAAATATCTTTGGTATATTTTGGGTATACGTTGGGAAATTCTTTAGGAATACCTCTGGATTTTTTAAGTATATATCTTGAGTATACTTTAGGTATACCTTGAGAATTCACTGGAAGAAATTCCTTGGGAATACTTCCATATACCATTCGAAATTCCATGGGAATACCTCAGGCATACCTTGGGGATTCTGTAGGTATACTTTGAAAATTTTTTGACAATTCTCTGAAAGGAATTCCCTGGAATACCTTAGGTATACCGGTATACCTTGGAGATACTTCGGTATACCTTTAGAAATTATATAAAAATATCTCCGGTATACCTTGGAGATACTTTTAATATATTTTGGGGGATATCTTAGTCATTTTCACCAAAAAAACAAAAAAAGAAAACAATAATAACACAAATTTAAAAGAACAAATTGAAACAAAAATTGAAAGAACAAAAGAATAAGAAGTCATGGAAGTTGGAGCAATAACTACCTCTTCAACAACCAATCACAGCATAAACTGGAAATTATCTTTTTCCTTTTTCTTAATCGCTAATGCTTTGTCGATTTTGGAAAGGAGTTTAGTGATCGATAGGGATAAAAAGAATATCGGTATAGAAGAAAAGGCGAAAAACATTAGTTAAATTTGAAAAAAAAAACATTTAAATTTTGGTAAACCGTAAAAATTCCTCTTGTCCAAAAGTCTAGGCCCAACCTACTTGCTTATTATTTGTAGATAAAATTTCACACAATACCGTGCTTTTTATTTTATTTACAGATATATCTCTATTTTTTCTTTTTTTAATTCATATCAAAAATAATTTCTTTTATACTGATTTTTTAAGTTTTTGTTTTCAGAGACATAGTCACAAGGGACTCCGTTTCCTTTTTCTCCCTCACCATTGAAGCCAATGACAGAAGAACGACTAGTATGGTTCCTTGGTGCAACCCCACTAGAATGGTTCAACAGAAGCATGATTAGAGAGATTATGGGTTTGTCCCATTCGGATCAACACTATTACATAAGATCTGGAAAAAAAAATTTCGATTTCGTTTCATTCAAATCCATGGAAGCTCTCCTCTCACAATTCAGTCTATTGTCAGATCAAGCTTTGTTCCTGAATACATAATAATCTCCCTCTCTCTACCCCAATCATTGCTCTTCGGTCGCAAACTCTGACAAATCATTTTGCATAAAATCGAAAGAAAAGGCCGGTAAGTGAAACGAATACGATTTTACTGTTATTGAATAAACTGAATACATAGCCACTAAATAGAGCCTTACAACAAAATAAATGATAAGATGAAAATAACAACCAGCGTTTGAAATGCAAAACTAACATTTGAGATACAAAGGCAAAAAAGAGATTTGAAGCGATTTGAAGAGAAAATGGAAATGATGACATTAATTTCTTAATTTGTTGTAGCTAAAAATTATTAATAATGACCAGTTGTGATTAATTAACATTTGTGATTAATCAAAGAAAGTTCTCAAGTTGTTTTATATTGCACCATTTATTTTTCTTCTTGTTCTTTTTCTTTTTTGGTGAAAATTTAGACAATTAAATCCATTGTATATCCAAAATATATTCCAAGATATACTGGAAATATTCTCATATAATTTCTAAAGGTATAGCAAAGTATTCCCAATATATTCTCAGAAAATTTCTTCTAGGGAATTCTCAAGGAATTTCTAAGGTATCCCCAAGGTATCCCAAAGGTATACTGAAGTATCCCAAAATATATCTAAGGTATATCTAAGGTATACCAGACTTTATAGCCTTTGTTCACAACTATTTTAGGCCTAAGGTATCCCCAAAATATATCCAAGGTATACCAAATTTTATAGCATTTGTTCACAACTGTTTTAGACCCAAGGTATCCCCAAGATATAACCAATGTATGCCCAAAGTATACCAAACTTTATAACCTTTGTTCACATAACTATTTTAGGCCAAGGTATCATTAAGATATACCGAAAGTATGACCAAGGTATACAAGGAATTATCATATGTTCTGCAAAGTATTTTAGGTCGAAGGTATCCCCGAAATATACCCAAGGTATACAAAAGGTGTTGGTGAAATTTTAGAAATTTGTTTTCTATAAAATTGAAAAAAACATTAAGCACTTGTAAAAATGCAAATTGGTACTATTTTTTGACATTTTTGTAAAATTCTCTTATTTGAATATGTGGTGAAATACATACCCCGCTTGTACCGAACATTTCCATTAGAAGATTGATATTTTTTTCAAACCCGATTCATAATTTTATTTATAAATAAAACTAAAATCGTAAAAATTATTTTTTATGTGATATTTTATATTGAATCAATTTATAAGTAAAATAAAATACAAACCGAATGAACAATGACATTTTATTTAAATATTATGAAAACTATTAATATTTTATAAATAAATCATGAATATGTCTGAACAAGTATTGTCTTAGCTAGAAGATGCACGTGTGCCCCTTATCCACGCTATTGATCATCAAAATTTGATTCTCTATTTCCACAAAATCACAACTAGAATGCATTCAAAAGGTTCAATACATAACCAATAATCTTTAGTTTATAAGTGTTATTGGTCTGATGATAAAATTCGTAAGATTTTGAGCTCAAATTTTTTCTAGAAGTCTTTGTATCAAGCCAATACATAAAAGCAATTATGATTATGAATTTATTAGCGATCTATTGTTGCAGAAGAATTGTAAAATCAATATAAATTATTATTTGCCCTCTAAAGTATATTATTCTAGTATTTCCTAGAAGTTTAAAAATTATATAATTTGCTTTCTTTATTAAATTCTACTGATATGTCATTCTGTTAGATTTTCTGTTAGACAAATATAAGATTATAGTGAAATGATAAAGAGAAAATTAATATTTATTTCTGAAGTTTGACATATTGTATTAATATCTCTTATAAGTTTGATCTATTATACTAATTCTTATAAAGTTTGACATATTGTACTAGTAATTCCTAAGTGAAAGAGAATTTATTTATGACTAGAAGTAAATACCTTAGAATTTAACAGAATAACTATACATAGTTTAATAAAGATAAAATAAATAAAGTAAACCATATAATATTTGAACCTCAAGGATACTATTATAATATATAAAACCTCAGGATTAGGGATGAGCATTTGGTTGGTTCGGTTTTGAATCGAACCAAAATATTTTGATTCGGTTTAATCGGTTTAATTAATTAATTTATTAAATTTAAATAAATTATAATTATAATTATATATTATCAATTATAATATATTAGAACCAAACACTATAACTTTATTAATTATGATAAAATTAAACCAATTATCATAACTCTATAAATTATAATTAAATAATATAACTATAAATTACTACAAATTAAAATGAAATAGCATAGATTATGATAAATTAATATAATCATTACTTCATCAACTAACATAGTTATCGTAAATTAAATTTAATTATTGTAACTTTATGAATTATCATAAATAAAAATCAATTATCACAATTTTATAAATTAGTATAATTATAATTAAATATTATAACTTTATAAATTACTCTAAATTAAAATTAGTTAACATAAATTAATATAATTTTTCAAAATTTATGACTTTATCCTACTATAAATTAAAATAAAATATTATAAACTATAATTTTATAACTAGAAATTATAATTAAATCATTAAAAATATAATATATATATATATATATTTATAAATAAAAATTCAATTGGTTTTTAAACATTTAAAACTGAACCGAACTTTAAATGGAGAATCGAATCAAACAAATCGAAAATTAAATTCAATTTGGTTCGATTCGGCATTGCTCTCCCTACTCAGGATAAATAAAAAATTTCCCGGGAAATTACTTTGAGGCGGCAGATTCTATTGTTCCACTGACCACAGTGGCATTTTGGAATCGAAAGAACAAACGACAAGGAAAGAATAGAACCCGAATGAACTTGCATGAACGGATTAGGAAAGGAATCAATCATCAATATCTATCCGACTAGAAACGGAATTAACTGTATATATATATATATATATAATTTTTTTTCCCTTCATTTTACCATCCTTCCACACGTATTCTTCACCCTTTGCCTTATATTTTAGCTCCAATTTTCAATCTTTCTTGCAAACAAGGAAAACCAAAGAAAAATATATGGCAAGTTTTAATCGACTGTTACCCCTTCTATTTCCATTCATTCTACTCACGATTTCCTCAGGTATACTTTTCCTTTTTGTAAAATATGTTTTCACTTTTTTTTTTTTCTAATATTAAATTTCTTCATTGTTTGCTTTTCCTGAAGAGTTGAAAGTGAGTGAAAGCGCAAGAATCTTCACCATAATAAACATGTGCAAAGAGACAATATGGCCTGGAATAACTCCCGGCGACAACTTCAACGGCGGCGGATTGGAATTAAAATCAGGCCAATCCGTAGTGTTCAATGCTCCTGTGGGCTGGAGTGGCCGGATATGGGGAAGAACCGCCTGCAAATTCGATCAAAACGGCAACGGATCATGCCAGACAGGAGCCTGCGGTTCATTCCTCAAGTGTAAAGCTTCAGGGCAAACACCTGCTACGCTGGCGGAATTCACCCTGGCGGCAGAAGACTACTACGATGTGAGCCTGGTAGACGGATTTAATTTGCCGTTAGTGGTTACGCCCATCAACGGGACAGGGAATTGCGCCGTAGCAGGGTGTGATTCAGACCTTAGGAGCAGTTGTCCATCGGAATTGGCGGTGAAATCAAAAGGGAAGGTGATCGGTTGTAGAAGTGCCTGTGATGTGTTTAGTACCGATGAGTATTGCTGTAGAGGAGTTTATGGGAATCCGAAGGTTTGTCAACCAACTTATTATTCAAATAAATTCAAGGAGGCTTGCCCTACTTCTTATAGTTATGCTTATGATGATCCAACCAGCATTGTTACTTGCTCTGGTACTGATTATGTTGTCACCTTTTGTGCTTCCAGGTATATATGATCCAACAAATTCTCTGTTACATTAATCATCTATTAATGAGAAATTTTTACATAATCTAACATGTCATTTATAGACTAATTCAATCACATATTGATATATATTTATTTCTAATTAATGAGAATATATAATACAATTAAATACATATTAATGTGTGCTTGGATTAGTCTATAGATAATTAATAATTTCTCTCTATTAATTCTAACTTAGTGGTATTGGTCTTGAAAATAGGACTATGAAGTTTTTAATTTGAATCTCTAGTCGGACCCTTAAAAAAAATTTCTAGAGAAAATTAGTGTGATATAATACACTAGTATCTCTTGAGATATGAAAATTATACATTTTGTTATATGTGGTTTGATATAATATTCTTTCATATTAGTGTATTATGTCAAATTATAAAAGTAAATTAAATAATTTTCAAATATTAGTGGAGGATAAATAGTAATTTTCCTTTGGTTGCCTTTTCTTTGATTAAAAATATTGAGTTTGAGCTCCGAAATTTTTTTTTTTTGGAAATATTTTGACATTATCTCATTCTAAATAAATAGTGGTTGTTTTTTTTTTTCTAAATAATTAATTTCAGGAAGCAACAAGTTTGCACATATCATAATCACAGGCTTTTTTGTGGAGGATCATCAGGATCTCAAGGACTAAAATCACTGATTGGAAGATGGTGGATCCTCATGCTCGCATTGCCGTTAATGGTTATATAAGATCTCTGGATTAATTACATGTAGATCTTCATTTTTATTTATTTATTTTTTATGATAATTAGGAGGATTATTTTCGTTCATTCAATTAATTGATAATTAAGATTGCCCTTTTTAGCTTCCGAAAGGATTTTGTTATTCTCTTTGCTGAAGAAATGTTCAAATTGGAAATTTATGTGTAAATTTGGATTCCTAGTAGCATAAACCATATGAACTCTTGAATTTTTTTTTCTCTCAGTTTACTCCTTAAATCGATTTTTAGACTTGATTGCCTCTTAAACATCATTTTTAGATTGATTTGCCCCTTTAACATTTCCAAAAAAAGTAACAAATGGTTATCTTATAATGACGTGACAGTTGAAATATTAATTAAATCTCAATTCATTTTCCAGCTATTATGTCAATATAAGTGACTGCTTGTTCTATTTTTTAAATGTTAGAAAGGACTAAAAATGATAAAAACCAATCTAGGAGGCCCACGGAGAAAAAATAAAAAATTGAAGAGACTAAAGTATGGGTTAAGCCATTACTATTTGACTTTTTTTTAGTGGCATATTCATAACTCATACTATAGTAAATTGAAATTAAATAATTATATTAAAACGTCCATTAAATTAGATTCCGAAAATTCCTCATTTAATTTAATTGAAATTATATCATACTTAAAATATATTATTTTCAAATAATGCAAAAGGTTGAGATCAGTTAATAATGAATTAATTACCGAGCCTAAAATTGACATATATCAATATATAAATCCCAATCCCACCAATAGCTAAATGATTTTTCATACACTAAAATATTGCCCAAAAAAAAAATTCATGAATTTTTATCTAGTTCTATCAGAAAATTGTCATCCATGATGATTTTATAGGAAAAATATTTAAATAAATGTTACTTTTTCCACTCACTAAGTACCTTCCTATAATGAAAAAAAAAAATCATATTAATTTATTTTATTTGTTCCTAAAAGTTTTATAACTGTTCCAAAAATTATAATTACATGTTTCAAACTATTTAGAAAGATAAATATTTTATTACCTAAAATCTTTTCTAAATTTGATTCTTAGGAGTAGAGTTCTGAAAATTACGGGGAACTTCACACAAACTCCAATTTATAAAGTAATTTAAAATTTGAAAATTTTACAAAAATAAAAAAAATTGCGTATACATTTACAACAATATTACTCTTTAAAGCATTTTTATAAGAATACCGAGAACTATAATATTTTTTTTCAAATATGCTTCGAGCTCCTAAAATATTTACAAAAATATTGAAAATCAAAATTTATCCGAGATTAACTTTAAAATTAATGAAAATTGAAGTTAAAAGTGCTTTATAAAAAATTTACTCAAAGTCTACTCAAATTATACATAAGATTTACCCAACGTTTACTAGAAAATTTATGAAAGTTAAAGTTACACAAGATTTACTCAAAATTTACTAAGTTTTATCTAAGAATTACTCATGATTTACCTTAAGTTTATCACAAAATTAATAAAAATTCAAGTTACATCTAAAATTTACCCAATATTTACTAGAAAATTAATGAAGGTTAAAATTACACAAAATTTACTCAAAATTTACTAAGTTTTATCCAAGAATTATTCATGATTTACCTTAAATTTATTACAAAATTAATGAAAATTTAAATTACAAAAGTTTTATTAAAAATTTAGTTAAATTTACTCAAGTTATACTAAATATTTATATAAAAATTAAAATTATATAAGTTTTACTCAAGATTTGCCCAAGAATTATCAAATATATATCCGATATTTACTCAAAATTTACCACAAAATTAATGAAAATTGAAGTTAAAAAAAAATTATCAAAAATTTACTCATAAGGTTTACTCAAATTATAAATCATGGTTTACAATAAAATTAATGAAAGTTGAAGTTATACAATATTTAATTAATATTTATCAAGATTTATTCAAAATTTATTCGAAATTTACCCGAAGTTTATTAAATATTTACCTGAAATTTACCACAAAATTAATGAAAATTGAAATTACAAAAGATTTATTGAAGATTTACTTATGGTATACTCAAGTAATATCCAACATTTACCCAATCTTTACAAGAAAATTAATGAAAGTTGAAGTTACACAAAATTTGCTCAAAACTTATCAAGATCTATCCAATGTTTACCAAAAAGTTTACTAAATATTTACCAAAAGAATACCCAAGGTTTGTCCAAACATTTACCTAAAATTTACTAAAAATCTAACAAAAAATTTATTAAAGTAAATAATATTAATTAAGTTAATTAAATACAAATTTACCTAATTAAAGTTTGCCCAAAGTTTACTTTGGTAATTAAATTAATTAAATATAAATTTATATATTTCTTTTACTTTAAGTTAATTAAATAATAATTAAAAAAATGAATGAATGCATAAAGACAATTGGTAGCCATAAAAATTAATTAAATTTTTAATTCATGTTTAAAATGTAAAAAATGATCATTTTTTGTTTCAATTAAGTGAAAATGCGATAAATAAGCAGTAAAATTTCATTTTTGCAAAGAAAAAATAAAAAATCAATAAAATTGAAAATATAAAAAATGACAATGAAAAATATTAGTAAAAATAAAAAAACTTTACAAATCTTATATTCCGTGTAATTTTCCTTTAAAATTTTAACTCTCGTAAGTTTTATTTTTTGAATAATAGATAGTAAAAAAAAAAAAATTTCATTAATACATCATTTTCTTCCTTAGTTTTTCTTTTTTATTTCCTCTCTTTTTTATTCTTTTCTTATTTTCTCAACATCACTGATAACTCTATCCACCACCAAAATAATATTTGATCATCACAAAATTTGAATTACAACTAATTTTTCACTTTCTTATCACTTTAGTGATATTAAATTTTCTAAAATCTAATCAAATTTACGAGATCAGTAAGAAAAAAATCGGGCATAAGAATTGCCCTTTAGTTTTTCTTATTTTCTATTTTTTTTTATAATTTTGATATTAAAAATATACTCGGTCGCAATTTAAGTTTTAGAAATTAATGTTTAAAAACTGATCGTCCAACAATGAAAACTGGCCTGAACCGTGCTTGAAGTTGGCCCGTTAAATAGAATCCGAATCTTTATGGGTTTTGACTGGGTCATGGTTGTGTTGTACGCCACTATAGCATAGCAACTACAAAACCAGAAAAAACGAAAATCGATTACCTCAAGTCCAAATCGAAAATGGCAACCGGTGGTGGAGGAGGAAAGGTCTCGTTCAAGGTTACGCTCACCTCCGATCCAAAGCTTCCTTTCAAAGTGTATTTATAATTCATTCAATTTTCCTTTTTCTCCTTGTCTGGTTTTCGAATTATTGTTTGATTATGGCTGATTGCTTTCGGAATTTCAGGTTTAGCGTACCGGAAGCAGCCCCATTCACTGCTGTTTTGAAGTTTGCAGCAGAGGAGTTCAAAGTCCCTCCCCAAACCAGCGCTATCATCACTAACGGTATTCCCCTTTTCCTTGAGCCTTTCAGTCGAGTATTACTTGGTTTTTTAATTCATTTCCCGAGACAAAAAAGGTTTCTTTTGGGCATTTGTTTTTCTAGTTCTTGATGATTATTTATATGTCATTTGCATTGAAATTCATATTCATGATCTTCCTATTTCTCATGGAAATTGATCTGGCATGTGCTTAATTCTCAACCAATATTATCAGAGAACTCGTTGTTTTGGTTTCAGTTTCTTTCCCCTTGGGCAATATTAGAAGTTTTTGAGTTATGCAGGATCCTTATTGATATGTCTCTACTCATTGACTTGCTTGCAATTGTTTTTCATTGGCTTTAGGATATCAATTGAGCAACCTTTTATGGAAACTGATCAGACAAAGGAGAAAAAGCAATTTTTGGTTGCCTAACTGAATTAATTGTATTAATATTTCTGTGCATTAAATTCTTGTTTTCAACAATTGAAAACCAGCTTGACTGGCTTGAATCCCCAGCTTCTCCTACGAAATCAAGAGTAGTCAACAATCTTGCTATCCCACCCTTAAAAGAAACAGTATTTTTATGAAGCCTGCATTCTCCAATCTTTCTTATATCAAACCTGTTCTTTTTGACTTGCAGATGGTGTAGGAATTAATCCTCAGCAAAGTGCAGGTATGCTAGTACTGTCTCTGTAGTAATTGACTTTGAGATCTAGCCAATCTGATGTTCCTGATCCTTGTATGGCATCTGTTGGAGCAGTCTATTCTTTTCTCGACACTACCAAACATAAAGAGCTAAATACTGCAGAAATAGAGAGTATGACCATGTCATAATGGTGCTAGCTTAATTTTGATAACTCTGATGTGTAAAATGGATAATGAGATAATGATGGTGTATTTTAGCAGCTGTTGGTACCAAAATTTGCTGTTGGATTTGTTTGTTAAACCTTACATTGTATCTAGAGCAGTTCAAACTGTTATCTTCATTACATATTGGTGGAATTTGGCAAAAAGAACTCGGAGCTTAGATTGGAAAAGGAAAACAGTTTCTTTTAGAGATGCTGTCAAGCTAGTACCTTGCAATAATTTTCTGTTTTTATGTGAGTTTAATTATTATTTTCTCAGTAATACTTCATTATATCTATCAATTTTGGTTTTTAGTCAGCATTTGATGCAGAGTTCTTTTATTTGTTCAAGAAAATTATTTGCGTTTGATGGTTTATTACTTATAGTGTGATTTGTGTAATTTCTTTTATGTATCTTGAAATTGTGAACGTGAACTCATCTAATAACTTGTCCATGTTGTCAAGCTGCAAATTATTGGAATTTTCTTATGAATAGTCTAATTGATTGTGTAATTTACCATATACTGATTATAATTTTTATTTTTGAGTCATTTTCTCCTCTTGATTCTGATTTGCACAGGCAATATCTTCCTTAAACATGGTTCTGAGCTGCGGTTGATCCCCCGTGATAGGGTTGGAGCTACTGCGTAAAGAGAGCAACATTGGTTAGTCTAATACTTTTAGATTTGTTTTTTCACCGTTCTATGAAAACTGAGAGGTTAATGATAGAGAGTATTCCTTGCTCTTGCTTATCATACTAATATTGTTGAATTGGTACATAGATTTTATGAATTTAGAGGAAAATTAGCCACAAATACAATAGTGGCCTTTTTGTCTAATATTGGAATTGGAGGGTTAATTTCATTCTAGTCATTGAACTTTGCCTGCTTCAAAATAATTTTTAAATGTTTTGTAACACAAAAATCACTAAACTATTTTTTTTCCACAAAAATGATTTTGCCGTTTTTTATTATTTCTTCAATTTAATCTTCCATTTATTTAATTATTTACTATTTATATTTAATATTTAATAATTAAGTTAATTAATTTAATAAGTAATAAAATAATTTAATTTAATATTTTATTTTTATTATTTTTTATTAATAATATTTTAATTAAAATATTTGTTATGTTAATAATATTTATTTTCAATTTAATTTTTAATTTTTATTTAACTAAATAATTAG